>JAWWMW010001581.1:146174-157803 GCA_035048345.1 Echeveria elegans
ATACAAGGACCTTGTAGTAAATTAATCATGGACCTTGTATTCCGGACGATAGTCTCGTGCTGTATACTTTGATTCCCTAATTGGGAAATTGTAATAAAATAAAGTGTTTATGAGAGAAAATCCGAGTAAACTGAGAGTTTTGATTTATAATTAATGATTTTTTTTATTACAATATCCCATAAAATGGAATCAATGTATACATCAAGGTATACAGCACGAGACTATCGCCCGGAATACAGGATCCATGAATATTATTACTACTGGAAAGCGTCCATCGATCCGGAATCGCTTTCCAAGACCAATACAACTAGACAAAACAATGAAAATAAATAAACAATAAATAAAAACCTCTCACTCATAGAGGAGAGAAATAAACAACCTCTCACTCACCACAGACGCGCTGCAGTAGACCACAGACGAGCTGCAGTAGAGGAGAGAAATAAAGACCTCTCACTCTTCCACAGAGTGTGCCGCAGTTGAGGAGAGAAATAATTAGATTCCAAAGGAGACCCCACATTCCAAAATCATCTTTTGAATCCAATAATCCTTCGAATAATCCTTCTGAACCAGAATAAATCTTCTGTTTCTTTAATTCTGTCCACTAACTCCAAACTATAAAAACCATTTTGAAGTTTATTTTTAGTTTAATAAATTAATATTTATCAAATGAACTGATATGAAGTCAAAAGAACAATCCCTTAGATTGAATCTGAACAGGAGGCTCATTTACTTATAGTAATGTTTTAACAAACCTATTTAACCTGAATTTAAGGATATACAAGATCATTAATGACAGATGTAACTGGTTTTGCATACCAAAAAAGAAACAAAATGTTGTTGTTGTGGAGATACCGTGCCCATTCTTCCCTGCATGAGGCAAGAACATAAGTTAAATATTATACAAAAAATACATATATTGCTCACAGAAAACGCTCTGTGTCACTGAACCTTATACGCAAAGGCAAAAAAGATCTGCCTTGTTGATGATGAGGAGAATTTTTTTTGTGCTCATCAATATCTTTAGCATATTTCTGTTCAAACAATCGCAAGACTAATAATAAGGATTATGAAAAGAGTGTATAAGATAGATATTCACAAGAATTGTTTAACAAGGAAATAGTAACCTTCATCATCTAAATTGTTATGAACTTTAAAATAGATCCGCGTAAAATTACTTGATGCAACCGCACCACACCAAAGTGATATTTAACTCCAACAACATATACAAGTATGTTTCAGTTTTGGAAAGTCACTCAATTAGAACATGGCTACAAGGCTCAGAAAGAGAGTAATCGCGTGAAAAAATATTAATTTCACCCCATCCCCTAAATTGCAAAGCTCCTAAAACTGATTTTTCCCTATGTGAGGGATTCATACATTGTATCTGCTGACTATTATTTATATTGCTCACCAACAAAATGTAGGTCAAGAAATCCTACTGCTATCTCATTACCTCAAGATCAGGGGAACGGTAGAACAGCGGATCGCGGGCATCAACCACCATTACAATCTTAAAAACCAGAAAAGAGGGACCAAATTACACAAGAAGGCTTATTGAGGCGAAGTAATTAACCATATCGACAAAGTATACATGACACATAAAATAATTAAAAACTCAGTAGTAAACTTAAGTTTCAGAAAGCATTTGTAATTTGACAAGCCAGGGTAACATACAGTAAGATACAAGTCACTGATTTTGACATAATAAGGTTTACAATTAATTGCAAAGGTAATGATAACATAATTTCGAATGAAGTTTAGTTCACATAAATTCATATGCAACTACATTCCGTTACTACTAATCAAGCCAAAAAAAGACCTAGCAATCTAGGCAGAGATATGCTGGCTTGGGCTAGACAAAACATCTATAATGGACTGCTCTGAAAACAGAATAAACACACATCCTGCTTCACTCTTGCTTCTCAATATAAAATGTATTACAACATAAACAAAAATAATACCAAATATTACCAGATCACTGTGTTCTAGAACTCGCCACAGCTGTCTCCATATATCCAAGTTCTTTTTGAATGGAGTCAGAACAAGCTTCTCGTTCTCTTCAAGACTGGCAACAACGAAACCAAGGTAATCATAACAGTTAAATGACCTACTCAATAACGAAATAGGAAAGTAATGTTCCGAACTGACACCAAAATTTAATGATGATATGAAAGCTACTACCAAAAAGTAGAAACAATAGAGCTGATTAAAATATACTTTAAGTATATAACATAAGCATATGACTCGTGTCTGATTATGTGAGGTGGTTTACTTTACTGCTACTGCTCTGCTACAACCTCAGCTCTGAAGTCAACTTTACGCAGACATTTTCGATCATCAATATCCAACACTCTTAACTAGTAGGGCTAATTAATTTGGGCACTACTAATCGCACCCTTCACCACCGCACCCCCCGCGGGTCCCGCGCAATTTTTTACTAAATTACCCTCTCTCGCACCCTCACCCCACCCCACCCTTATGGTTTCGAAAATGTTTTTTAAAAATTTCACACAAATATATCTATCTAAATTGCACATAATCAGTCCCAAATTGTTGTGCATATGGTTTCGAAATATTTATAAAAAAAAATTCAAAATTTCATTAAAATGGCAATTTGAGGGCCTAAAAGACCCCAAATCGACTCGGGACAGCATGAATCCTAAGCAAAGCTTTGAGTTTGTGTTCCCAGGGCCGTTTCGCATGTGCCGACCAAATTTCAGTTCAAACGGACACCGCATTGAATTTTTGCGGCCAAATGATCGACTGGACAATAGGCTCCGATTTTATAAAAATCGGAGCGTAATGTCTAAAAATTATGTAAATATAAAGTTAAAATTTTTTTGGTGTCCAAATGATACAAAATTAATCTCTATTTATAGATCTCGAAAAATAAAAAATATTGGTATGATTTTTATAAATTTATTTTTCAGTATTAATGAATTTAAATAACAAATTTGAAATGTATAAAAAAGGACAATTTAATAATTTTGTACATATATTTTTATGTCGTGGGGTGCTATTAACACTACCTTTTACATTCACAGTTTCCACTTTCCACTTTCCACTTTCCACTTTGACTTGCTTCCATTTGTTCAGAATGCTACTCCAATAAAATAAGCTCCAAAACGTTTAGCCTAACCTCACTTCATGTCTTCATCTGGCAACATTTGGTTTTACCATCTTTGTCTCATCATCTCCGACCACTCCAGACCCCCATGACGTTTCAAAAGTCCCAGAACTTGACGGAGAGTGCGCAAGGACAGATAAGTTGAACACAACCTCAGTCATGCTAGGCCTAGCCGCGGATTTATCCAATGTGCATGCTCTTGCCAGCGCTGCGAGACTCATAGCGCCTTCTATCGGATATAACCCATCTAAGCTTGAATCCATCCACTTTTTAAGATACTCTTCCCTGTCCTCCTTTGCATCCAGAACTCCACATATTTCATTTGACAGGAGTACAATCTCTCCGCTTTCTCTCATCTCCATGCTTTTCTGTCCTGATAGAAGCTCTAAGAGCATAATACCGAAGCCGAAGACATCCGCTTTTGGAGTGACTGAGCTTCTGGCAGGTCTTGCTGATGAGAAATTTGATATCTTGGCTTTCAGTTCTGAACCCAGAAGTATGTTACTTGTTCTGATATCTCCATGGACAATGCTGGGCTGTGTATGTTCGTGCAGGTACTGTAATGCATGCGCCACATCTAAGGCTATTCGTAATCTGTGATGCCATGTCAGGTGCCGCATTGGCTTCGAAGATGAGGATTTGCAGAACAAGATTTGATCGAGTGATCCATTTTCAGCAAACTCGTATACCAGTAAATGGTTTCCATTTAGGTCAGTGGATGCACCCATAAGCTTAACCAAATTCGCATGACTCAGCTTCAGCAATATCTTGAGTTCTTCCGTGGAATCCTCATATGCTTTCTTGATCGCAACAAGTTCATTTTTTATCATGGCCTTGTACACTGAACCTCCAATCCGAAACCTCTCGCTGAAATTACTGGTTGCCTCTAGAATTTGACTTCTTTCGTATGTTATCGGATTGCCGAGGTAGACAGAAAGCCCCCCTGGTAAAAGTTTATCCTGAACAATTTTACCTCCAAGTTTTTCATGTGGTTGATATTTTCCCATTTGAATCAAACCACTTTCCTCCAAAGATGAATCACTTCGAGTTAAAGCCTTCCCTGCTGATCTTTGTTTACTGGCCCTCTGGACGTACACAGTGAATGTGACCAACAGTAGAACAGCTAGCACGCCAATAACAGAGGTCAGTATCACAAGGATCAAGTGCACTCCCGTTTTCGATTTTAGATGTGGCTGAGCAAAGACAGGCAGCTCCGACACAGGAATGAATACTGGAAAACCTGAAGCTGTCTTGAAATCTGTGTAACTATTTTCGCTTATGATGTCATCTGAGAATGTCTTGAACAAGGAACTTAATGCTGGTACGTCATCCCCAGGTTGCAAAATATATGTAATCAAGAACTTACTGTTGCTCCTCAGGCGCTGCTCAGTCTTCAAGCACTTGCAGTAAATCGGGATAACCACTTCAACACCAATTTGCAAACTGATTGGATCGAGGCTTGGATTCATTTCTTCCACAGCAATGTAGTCTGTGAGATTTTGGAACAGGTCTGTGGAGACTAAAAAAAAGCTGTCCCCTTTTCTTATCTGGTAAGTTATGTTGGCGAAGTAACGAGTCATAGTGCTTCCACAGGTTACAGGTATGAACAAAACCTGACCTGAACTCAACTTACCTTTCTCTGAAGCTAAATTGCTCGCTTGAGCAATTGATGCAGGACTCACCATAAAGAGCTCAGATATGTTCTGCAAGTTGAGGAAATTTGGGGAACTTGCACGGTATGTAAGATATGATGGACATGATGTAGGCAACATCCTAAGAGTCTGAGCTTCCATCATACATACGAGCGTTAAGAAAATAGCACAAAGTGATACCAGGTTGCTCCCTGCCATGGCAACAACCTACAAGCTTCTATCTGTATCGTCACAACTAAGCATTAAGCAACACTATATGCCAACTTATGTTAAGTAGATAAACTACGCATACTTGTTTAATAGGCAATGCATATTGCATAGCTTTCAAGCCATTGCATACGACAGGGTTCTTTTCGACATTATATTTTTTTAAAGAAGGCCATAGTTTTTCAGCTTGATTGAACTATTTAACTTTGTTTTCTACTTCACTCTGTCAGTGTCCATTGCCAAGTCTGACGTATATGATAACATTAACAACGACACATTTATATAAAATTATCTTCAAATTTTAGGAACTTCCTTGTCTATATTGGTGCCATCCTACATAAATAGTAAAAAACAATCTAATATTCTCAATAATGATATACCTTGTTTTGATCTTGGGATTTTGCACGATGGAATCTTCCCCAAGCAGTGACCATAGCATCTTAGTAGAGTAGTTAAACCCAGCAGTTCATCTACCAGCAGATGATTAGACAAGTTGGTTAAAAATAAATTCACAGCTGTTCTAATAATATACTATTAAATAAAATAATAGAAAGGTGATTCAGACCCAGACCAGTTGCTACAGCAACAAAATTCACAACTCCAATCTGAATATCAGATAGAAAAGATGAAGTCAACAGCATCCACATCCACAAAGCTCTACAAAGTCAGCTCCCTGATGTTGAGTTTGCTGTTTGCCTACTCTGCATCAGTCCAGCTGGATGATCATGGTAAAAAAGCACAAACCCTAAGTTCTTACAAACATTGCAAGGAAAGAAGAAGAACATTATTAGCTGAGATCACTGTTTTTGTGTTTCAGATTGGTATCTGTGGCTTCCTCTTTATGCCTCCGCTACAATTGTGAATCTAGTTCAAGGGATTTGGTTGACACCCAGATTGGGATTTGTTGCCAAATTTGGACTAGGGCTTGGGGTATGCTTGCTGGTTAAGGTTGTGGCTGAGGATGCTGTGTACAGTTTGGCTGGGTTTTGGTCATTGGATTTGAGTGAAAGAGTTGTTAGGGAGAAGGTTGGAAGTGGGTTGGTTGTGGTTTCAATGCTTCTGCAGCTGAGGGTATTGGATTCAGAGTCAACAGTGAGTTTCAGGAAAGGGCAGAGGATGAGGATAGGGATTAAGGTATCAAACTCAGTACATTATGGTGAGTGAGTCTCCAATACTGACAGAATGGTTTCATTTCAGTTTTGGTTCATCTGAGTTCAGTTTTCTTCTTGAGATTTTGAAACTTGAGCTTTGTTCCATGGTTATAGGAATGGGAATGTTGGTGGCCTTTGCTTACGGACTTCCAATCGCGTTCTTCGCTGTGCAGAAGGGTCAGCTAAAGTTTGATGAGTGAAGTTTAGACTGTTTTTTGTACCCTGGTAAAACCAGGAATGAGGTGTTGCTTTTGTGGTACGAGAATCATCTGTACTCTATAAAGAGTAAACTGAACTTTTCCAAGAAATTTGAAGCGATTACACATAAGACTACCAGACACTTTAGCTACAAGAAAACAAAAAAGATTCAGCAATACGTAGTTGAGTGATCGAAGCAAGCGTGAAATGAAAGTCTGGTTTCAGTAGAAAAAATTCATAGAAGGAAATTAGCTGAATATCTCAAGTATCACAAGCTGCATAGTAAATAATCCAGCATTGAAAATTACCAGTGGCAAGTTGTAGGCAGCTCTGAGGAAGATTTTAGAGTGCCATACACTTCAGTTTTCACTCACTGACTAACGGATTTTTCCCTTGCTTGGCGACCATAGTCACCGCCTGGGCTCCTGCTTCTAGCTGGGCTGCGACTTGGGCTCCTTGACACTTTTGCAGGAGGAGATTCAGAGTATGCCCTCCCTCGACTGGACCTTCTCTTCTCTTGAGGTGATACAGACCTGTTGCAACAACACAACTTTATCTAACAGATAATCCAAAAGGGGCAATGCACGTGGGATACATTATATATGTTACATACCTTGAATGTTGCCTCCTCCTTGGTGCTGGATCATAGTTGTCAATGGGGCTGCGCGACCGAGATCTTCCACGCCTAGGAGATCTTGAATAGCGAGGAGGTGACCTCCTACGGTCATGTCCACGGCTTCTAGCCGAACTGCCATTATAAACACGCATCACTGGTCAGAATTTTAGAATGATAAGGCATATTATTTCTAACACAACACAATTGTTATACATGCAGATAATCTAATATTCAAATGGAATTATAATTACACAAGTAACAGAACTAACAATTAAGTATAACACGATACAATGCTAAAAGCTACAGAAAGAATTACATCAGTTAATCAAAAATAAGATACGAAATTATAATGAAAAGTAAAGACTTGTCAAATACAATAGTGTGGTACGAAATAGATAAGAAACAATCACATTAAGTAAGAAACTGTCCACATAAAGTGCAATGTAAGGACGAGTAGAAAAAAGCACACACCTTGATCGCTCTCTAGCTCTCATGTCAACAGGCTTCTTTCTATTTTCCTCAGCAAAAACAACAGTAATCTCTCTGCCCTGCAGAATTTGGCCATCCATTTGGTATTTAGCTTCAGCAGCATCTGCAGGGTCAACAAACTGAACAAAGCCAAACCCTCGCGGCTCTCTGAACGATTGAAAAGTTCAAGTCAAATAAAGCACTGTAATTAATGGGGAAAATAGTGGCAAAACAGCACAAATATTAAACTTTATAAAAGAAAGACCACTATTTCACATCATCATTAAAGCTCAGGAGAAGCAAGCACTTTGCTGCTGACCTTGCATACTTGAAAGTTTCAATGTGACTTGAAATTCTTCTAGTCTCTAGACTTGAACATCTTCAATACATATGCAAAACCAACTTCCGCAAATCTTCCTTTAAAATTGACATGTCTTCAATATAACTCTAAAAACTTGTTTGGTATCTTCATAACTCTACCAGTTCTCAGTCTAAAAGTTTTGAGTCAGACAGAAATATTCCCCAAAATACAGAAACAATGATAAGGAAAGCGACAAAATAACACACGCATCATATGAACAATCCAAATGAAATGCAGCAAAAACTAAACGCTACAGACGATTGTTTGAAACAGCGTCTACTGTTATATGCTAAGCTACAAAAGGTTACATAATATTCACTAGATCAGAAGCCGCCTAGTGCCTAATCTGTTAAAGAAAGCGAAATTGACTTGGCAGCAAAACATAAGAGAACGAATGCACAGCTAACTAGATACATGCAATCTGGCAAACTTACCCACTGTAGTAATCTCTAGGCAGATACACATCTTTCAACGGCCCAAACTGGCCAAATGGGCGCCGGAGATCTTCTGGCCTGCAACACCACCACTTCAGCAGATAAAAATACGAACAAACAGGAGAAAAAGCACTGCTGCCGAAAAAAATATTATCTGTATTTAACTACAACTGTTACAAATTTAACCAAAAAAAAACTACAACTGTTACAAAACAACCCTAAGAATATAAAAAAAAAACTGTTCAGCACAGAGGTGAAAAAAACCTGCAGTCACGGCGAAGGTTGCGGACTAACAAACTAGTGGGAAGATCCCTGTCTCGACCACCTCCGTGACGGCCCCTAGGGCTAGGACTCCTTCGCCTTCCATATCCCCCACCACCACCACCTCCTCTTGGAGGAGGTGACCTGCTGTAGCTCCTTCCGCCCATTTCCAGAAACCCCTTAAATCTAAAACCTGTAGAAACAAAAGGAAGAAATTAAGTAACATTTGAAGCACGAAAAAACCAATAATTGCTTCCACAGATGCGAAAATTAAAGACTATAAACATCAACGGATCCCGAGAAATTGAGAAAAGCGAGTTACAGTTCGGACCTTTGGAAGTAAAGTATGCTCAAGTCTCGCTTCACTCGCTGCCGCCTTCGTCGCTTGAAATTAGGGTTTCGTGTTTTTAGGGCAGAGCCGACAAGCGTACATAAAGCCGATGTCGCCTCGTGTCGCTGTTAGAAGAATTATCGTAATGTTAGATTGACCTATGTTTTTTTAGATATATTGTTATTTGGTCCTTCAGGTAGTTGGATTTACGATTTTGCGAGTTGATATTTCATGGGCCGCCGGTTGACGTAACGTAACATATGAAGGCCATTGCGGTTTTGGGAAACCCAACGGGAATTGAGATTGATAGACAATGTAATTTAGAGCAGTTACAAATGGGTAGATTATCGTTTGGCTAGTTGACTATATAAAACTTTTTGTTGTTCATATAGTTTTTTTTTTCAACAATACCCATTAGGATTCGAACATTTGACGAAGAGGCGGAGCCATATAGGGTTGGCCGACCCCACAGTGGCCGGAAAATTCGTCAAGTACCGTGCGGTGTTTCTTGACCTTTGGTGCTTCGGAAGCTTCTAAAATGAGCGCCCGTGATGCGAGTGATACGAAACAAATTAAATTGATTTGGAAATAGAAATCAAAATACGACAACTTTTGTATTTACTTCAAAGAGTGATTCAGACTTTAAAAAGACCGAAAAGAGCAAACAGTGTGACATTAGTAACGTGCTTATTCTTATTCTGGGACGGATTTGGGGTGATTTTCCTGATTTTTGAGAGTACTATAAATACAACATGAGAATCCCTGGAATGAATCAGACAGAGACTGAAACAACACGAATTAAAATTGCACAAAGCAGCAGAGCGACAAAGAGAAGTGAAAGACCGATCGACATCGCGCGCAACCTATTTCTTCATTCTTGTTTTCTTTCTAGTATTATATTATGGTGTTATTCACCATGACTAGTGAGTAGTCGTCTTTATTCCGGGATCCTACGGATCCTGTGTAGTACTAAACTCTAGTTTGTGCGATGAACGAATAATGCAGATTTTTATTATATGATTTTATTCAATTCTACATGTTCTTATTCATATATATATGTATATTAGTAAGCATTGAATGAGATGCCTAATTGCATGAACTTCATAGGTTAGGAACCAACTCTAGCAATGACTTGAGGTGATTAATTGGACTGATGTAGAATTGACACTAACTACGGTAGCTATGCTGATAGTACATAGGTAAATGCTAGAGCGACATCGGTAATCTTGAGTAATAGCAGGAACATAGTGGATGAGTTATTTTAATTGAAATACTTGTTCTTAATGTATTTTATTTGCTGATATTTCCTGTAGGGTATTAAAAATTAGAAATAATCGAGGTACACCTCAACGGAGGAACTCATAGTGCAAGATGTGTTTCTTAAATGATGACTGAAGATGTCGGCTCACTCAGAAGCACACATGGTTTATTCTCATATATCGTATGACATGTTTGTATTTAATATTTCGTCGCATGAATTAGGGAGGTACACACATGTGAAGTAATATTTTGGAGTGCTTACTCTGAATTAATACACAATCCATTTTTGTTGTATGCGTACTTTAGGAATTATAGTATAAATCACTCTTTTCTCTATTTGGATAGATAAGACGTTGCATTAATTTACTAATACTTGCAATGCATTTTTGCTCTCTTGGGACGATCTTCGGACTTCCAAATTATAAATTTTATTTGACTACAATTCGACCCCTGAAACAAATTCGACAACTATAAGGGAGAGTGTTGTGTAACAATTTATGTGGATGGCTTAAATACATGAGTATGAATACACATGTTAGGGTTACATGTTATAAACATACCATGGTTAATTCTAGAATAATGCTTTCACTTTATTATACTAATTAGATGGAATAATTTCCAACCATACCTCTTCATATACTCTTATGTAGTAGTAAAAATAGAAAATTTATGTATTGAGACACGGATTAACCTATATGTGTATCATACAAGAATGGAATGAAATACAAGCTCCTTTGCTCCTTTTCATGTTCTTTTTTCATTACCTTGTTATTTCTTCTTATAATCCCATTACTTTTATAACATATTTAAATTTCTTTGTTACAAAAAAAATTGGATTTATTGTTAAATCATTATACATTAACTTCAATAACTCAGATCCACATGAGGGCACGGCCGATATATAGTGCACGCCATATAATACAGAAAGTAAACAGGAAAAGTAAAGGAACAAATACTCAGCGATTGATAGTTGAAACCCTGTAAACTAGGGAAAACCACTGCATTCTAGTGTGAATTGTAAGGATATAAGAAAAGATCGTATAGCAATGTCCGATATACTTTCCATGTAGAATATAGACGAGTCGATTAGTACCCAAACCAAGTTTTGTCCTAACCCTACTCTGTATTCTTTACATGGCGAATCAACCAGATGAAACAATGTTTCTCCTTTACGCTTGACCGCCACGAACAGTACGAAGTCCACCTCACGCTAGTCCAAGCAATTTTCTACTCACAATGGCACAAAAACAGATCACAAATTCACACAATGCTCTCCAACCGAGCGACGTCTAAATATGCGCCTTTGAAGTTCTATTTTATATTGAATGGCTTAACGCTCCTTGCTTTTCTCTCATGCAATCTCTTGTTTCAGAAGCAAGAAAATAAGAGACATGTATTAGATATTAAAGATATTATAAAACATTGACTACTTTACTAATATAAGAGACATGTATTAGATATTAAAGTTATTACTCCATCCGTCTTTAAATGATCTTCCTGTTTGGGTTGATGACACGATAATTAAGGAATAATGAGAGTGTGAGAGTAAAAATAAAATAAAAG
>JAWWMW010001582.1:18054-32748 GCA_035048345.1 Echeveria elegans
ACCAAACACATAATTTCATTTTCACTCAAAATTTTCCTTTCCTCTTCTTTTTCCTCGCAACCAAACGGAGCCTAAGTATGCATGGTATCTTCCCCGCCTCTTGAATTTTTACCAATACGAACGCTAATTCATCTTTAAATCTGGATCGCCGGTTAGAAGGCTGATCGGATGGTTATACAAATCCAACATTTTAAAATAAAAATTTCACACCCAATAAAAACACACTTTGTAGGAAAAAATTGAATGTTTACTTCCTTATTTCTTTTTGGATTTTACAACTTTTCGACATAATAAACGATTCGGAAATCAAACGCAACTGGGTGTGGAACGTAGAAAACGGGCCGGTGGAGCCCTCCGAAAAACAAGTAATCGTTTTCTTACTTGTTTTTCGTTAACAAAGTGCTTTTAATACTTGTCATCTGCAATTATCAGTTATATTACTCTTTATCTGCAAAGTGACATATTATAATGCACTTTTTCTGCATTTAACCATTGCTAAATTACCTTTCAAACAAAATTTGATGAAATTACATATCAAAGAACCAAAGTCATAATGCTTGAACTTTTATGCCTTTGACAAAAGGGGCACAATTGCATTTCACTTTCACAAACATCGCAAGCACAATGATGTCTACAAGGCAAGAACACCACATTAGCCTCTCTCGAACCGCACCCTCCGCAAATCAACCTCATCCGCTCCGATGACTCCCTTCGTGATGTCACATCCGCCTCACCACAACAAGACTCAGCATCCTCCACCGGGTGATTTTTGAACTCATGTAGTTGCAATATTGCTCGGTTGAGGGATTCTATTGTAGCTTGATTTTGTCTTGCCATGTTATGTAGTGATTCGTTTTCGAGCTGTAGCGTCGAGCTTAGACGTTGTAGTTGCATGATGTGGAACATCTGCTGTCGAATTTGCTCGTCTTTTTGGCTCATTAATGACAATGTGCGCGTTTCGAATTTCTTGACCAGCCATGCTAGCTCTATCTGCCTCTGCTCTTGCACCGTTTTACGCAACTTCTCACACTGTCACATTCATAACAACAAAAATCAACAAAAAAAAAAAACCAAAATTGTCTAACAAATCAAAATGTGAAATAAATAAATAAATAAAATTTTAAACTATTTACTTATTCCAAAAAAGAAGATGATGATCACCTGAAAGTTGATGTAACTATCCAAATCGACACAGCCGGTACTGTGACTGTCCACACGATCGCCTTGGTTCCCAATGCTCTGCATCTCGGCCATCCAATCGGAAACCGGTAACCAGTTGCACCCCGCAATATTATTATTAATATCAACATTAACATCACCATTATTTTTACTGCATTGTTGATGATCATGACAATAATGCTGATGCTGAATCATAAGAGGGTTGTGAATGTGATTGATATTCTTCTGCATGAATCTTGATGAACTGAACAGAAACAGAAACAGAACAAGAAGAAGAAGAAAAGAGAGTTTTAAATAAATAGTTTTAAGGTTCGAAAGAAGTGGCGAAGAAAGATGAATTAGATGAGAATGGAAAAGATCAGATCAGCTACTGGTTTGGAGTTTAATCTGGTAATGTTTTCTGTTAATTAAGTGATTAGGATTAGGGTTTGAACGAGAAGAAGATGCAAAAACCAGCAGATTTGGATTTATTTAATTTTAGATCATTTTGAATTGGCCTTTTTTTAATTCAAGATTGTTACTAATTTTTCTTCACCGTTTTCTCCTTGATTATCTCTTCCTTCGTCCCCTCCTTTCCTAATTTTTGTTTATCATTAAACCTATCACGATAAACGACATCGTTTTGGTGATAAATAATCAATCCGCAGCCGTTTTAATCCTTTACCTGGTGTTTTGGATCTCAGACCCATACATATTTTGTCAACTTATTCGTCTTTATTTATTTATTTAGTTATTAATATTCAACGGGGATTTTTTTATTTGAATCATGGACCGTTATTTAAGTTTTGAATTAATTTAAAAAAAAAATTGCAACAGTTTTTGCAGGGAATTAGAAGATTATTATAATCTTCAAGAAAACCTTGAATCGTTATTAAAGGATTTCTTAAATAACAGGAAATCAAGGATTACTGCTATGTTTTTCAAAACTTGATTTCGCGAGATGATCAAATTGATAATGCGTGTATTAAGCTTGTTTTTAATGTGATAAGTTCGTTGATATTTTAATGGCGGTGAGTTTTTATTATAACTAATCCTAATTTAATCTTAATTTTAATTTGTTTTCTTAAGGACCGTTGCAATCGTTCAAATAGTAACTAACAGAGTCAGTCAACGCAGATGTCGTTGACTTTCCCGCCAAAATAGCAGATGGCCCCCTTCCAACTGAAAATACTAGGCAGAGAGTGAGTGAAGGAAAACCCAAAAACATCTCCAAAACCAAACACATGTCATAACCTTCTCAATCCATTGATATATTTAGTCTTGACCCAGCCGCGGCCGGCCTACATTTTTGACAACATGGGAATTAGCCTCGTATAGCCGCTAGTCTGTTACTTGCGTAGATCATGAATCATTGAAGAGATTTGGGTACATTTTGAAGTGTTTCGGAAGATGGGCAGGATGAATCGAGTTACGATTTTGATCGTGGTTGTGTTGGTTTTGGCTTGTAGTAGTAGTGTAGCAGATGGACATGGGAAGAATAAGAACAAGAAAGGAGATGCGGCTAGTAATGATAAAAAGAAGATCGGTCGTGGGAATGGGACGGTGACATATGATTCGAGGTCGTTGATTGTAAATGGGAAGAGGGAATTGTTCTTCTCCGGATCGATTCACTACCCTAGAAGTACTCCTGATGTAATCCTTGATTCTATTTTACTACTTCATCTGGATGTTTTTTTCGCGATTTTCTTGGTTAAGTATATGGTTGAAACTTTGCGATTTTGCGACGAAATGAGTACAGATGTGGCCTGGTATTTTGCAACTGGCGAAGGAGGGCGGGATTAATCTGGTTCAGACATATGTGTTTTGGAATCTACACGAGCCGGTCCAAGGCCAGGTAATTTTTCTCTTTTTTTTTTTGCACTTCAAGATCTCATTCTTGCTTCCCCTGCCGGATGTTTTGAGTTTGCGGCTTTTTATTTGCAGTACAATTTTGAAGGAAATTATGACTTGGTGAAGTTCATCAAGATGATTGGAGAACAAGGAATGTATGTTACTCTACGTGTCGGTCCTTTCATCGAGGCTGAATGGAACCATGGGTATGAATTTTTCGACATTTCCCATTTGAAACGTCTTAAAGTCCTTTCAAATGATAGGTTTCTCAAACGATTGTATTCGGTTCTTTAGAGGATTTCCGTACTGGCTCAGAGAAGTTCCAGGCATTATCTTTCGCTCAGACAACGAGCCTTTTAAGGTATCAAACTATTAGTCTAAAATCAAACTCTTATCACATTCATTGATCAAAACTGGAGCTGAACTGTTAGCCTCTTTTCCGATATTTTAGTATCATATGGAGAAATTTGTGAGAATGATCGTCGATATGATGAAGAAGGAAAAGCTATTTGCTCCACAAGGAGGTCCTATAATCCTATCACAGGTTTCTCAAATCTCAAAGTTCATCTCTTACTCATATCTTCATCTGTTTCATCCATATGTGAACCTGGATACCGATTTCACAGATCGAGAACGAGTACAACAGCATTCAGCTAGCGTACAGGGAGCTTGGTGTAAGTTATGTCCAATGGGCAGGTAAAATGGCTGTAAGTCTGAACACCGGAGTGCCGTGGATAATGTGCAAGCAAAGGGATGCTCCTGGTCCAGTGGTATGTTTGCTCAGTGGCTATGAGTATTTCCCCGATAAGGTTTCGATTTGTATGAAGAAAAAAAATCAGACGAATGATTTCAGTTTTGGTTGGCAGATCAATACATGTAATGGAAGGCATTGTGGAGATACATTTACAGGACCAAATCATCCTAACAAACCGGCTTTGTGGACTGAGAACTGGACTGCTCAGTATGTAAAAAAAAATAATCTAGAAACATTCATTTTAAGGTTTCTTCAACTATGTCTCGAAATGTTTCAGATACCGCGTGTTCGGAGACCCTCCTTCGCAACGTTCTGCGGAGGACCTCGCATTCTCTGTTGCTAGGTGGTTTGCCAAGAATGGGACACTGGCTAATTACTACATGGTACATTCATTCCATATAGCCAACGTCTTGTTCGAATCGTTAACCTAACGTTTTCATCATTGGAACTTTAAAGTACATTTTACTTTTGATTTCAGTATCATGGTGGAACAAATTTCGGTAGGACTACCTCATCCTTTGTCACAACCCGATACTACGATGAGGCACCCCTCGACGAGTTTGGTGTGTAATCACTGCATTCTGGTTTAAAACAGGACGGACTTGTGGTTGGATATGAAAACTGACTAAATGAAGGTCTTATGCATATTTGGGGCAGGTTTGCAGCGGGAGCCGAAATGGGGTCACTTGAAGGATTTGCATTCTGCTCTGAGATTGAGCAGAAAGGCTTTGCTATGGGGTATTCCACATGTCAAGAAGGTCACCAAGGACCTTGAGGTAAACTTAGTTTCAGAAACTTTGTGATTATGAACATACAAAACGAGGATTTTATTCTGATCGAACTGTGTTGTTTGAGGTTTAGATCATATACTTTGAGAAAATGGGGACGGACATTTGTGCAGCATTTCTGACTAATAACAATTCGAAGATTCCTTCGACGATCAGTTTCAGGAATGAGGAGTATTTCCTTCCTCCCCGCTCTATCAGTATATTACCTGACTGCAAGACCGTTGTGTTCAATACCATCACAGTGAGCTCCACAATTTTTTTTTCCCTTTGTTTTTCGAAACGAATTGATGATTCGTGCCCGAAAAAACTGACAAGTGCAACTGAAATGAACAGATTGTGTCCCAGCACAACTCAAGAAACTTTGTGAAATCAGCTACTGCGCATAAGAATCTAAAATGGGAGATGTCAAAGGAGGTCATACCAATAATGTCCGAGACGCAAGTGGTGCACAAGTCGCCTTTAGAGCTCTATAGCCTTACTAAGGACACGACGGACTATGCTTGGTATACTACAAGGTCAGACTATCCTATTCACCTCTGTCTAGTCCTATCATATGATAGACATAAAGTTCCATCTCATGACAAAATCATTATATGTCGCCGCAGCATTGAGCTTGATCGGTTTGATATGCCTATGAGGCAAGACGTGACGCCAGTGCTTCGAGTGGCCAGCCTTGGACATGCCATGATAGCATTTGTGAACGGAGAATACGTTGGGGAAGCACACGGAAGCAACGTGGAGAAGAACTTTTTATATCAAAAGCCAGTGAAGCTGAAACAAGGCGCGAACCACATTGCTATGCTTGGAATCCTAATAGGATTTCCGGTAAGAAACAAAGAAAGAAGAAAACATATCCAACACAATACTTAAGTTTCTAACATTGTACGATAATAACGTAACTGTGTGGTGAATGAGTAGGACAGTGGAGCATACATGGAGCACAGATACGCCGGTCCTCGAGCAGTTTCAATCCTGGGATTGAACACTGGAACACTTGATCTGTCATTGAACAACTGGGGTCATCAGGTAACTTAAACTCATCCTCTATCAGACCGATCAACCGATCGTTGTGGCTCAAATCTGACTCATTTCGATTATTTTCAGGTGGCTTTGGATGGAGAGAAGAAGCAAGTGTTTACACATGAAGGATCTCAGAGAGTGCAATGGACAGCTGCTCAACCAAACCATCCCCTCACTTGGTACAAGGTTAGAAATGACATGCTCAGTAGGCCAATACCATACCAAAAATAATCTCCCAAATTCAACCAAATTTATCGAATAAAATGACTTTGATTATAAGGTAACAGAATCTTGATGAAGAAGAAATTTCTTTCGGATTTGGTAGAAAAAGAAAGAAAGTAAATGACATGTTTTTGCAGGCAACATTTGATGCACCCGAAGGTAGAGCTCCAGTGGCACTGAATATGACCAGCATGGGGAAGGGTATGATCTGGGTCAACGGTAACAATTTGGGTAGATATTGGGTATCCTACATGTCTCCTCTTGGCCGGGCAACGCAGGAAGAGTAAGTCATTCAAGCTCAGGATACTATGTTAAGTGTCGAAGTCTAATTAACGCATGTGGATTTTTACAGGTATCATGTCCCAAGGTCATTTATCAAGCCCACAGGCAACCTTCTTGTAGTACTAGAAGAGGAAGGAGGTGATCCAGATCAGATTGATGTTTTTACAGTCAACCGGAATACGGTATGTAGCTACATTACTGAGTTCCATCCTCCAAATGTGAAGTCATGGGGAAGACGAAATAGTACAATTAGGCCAGTGGTTGATGAGGTTAAGTCCAAAGCTCATCTCAGATGTCCTAACAAGAAGGTTATAGCAAAGATTGAGTTTGCTAGTTTTGGTGACCCTTATGGGGCTTGTGGGTACTATGCTTTAGGTAATTGTAGCTCACCTATTAGCCAGCAGGTCGTCGAACAGGTACTGTTGCATTCGTATTCCCTAAATGTCCGGTCTTTTCTGACATATGATTCTTTTTGATTTTGGGTTTGGTTTTTTGGACAGCATTGCTTGGGGAAGGAAATGTGTGACGTACCGATAGAGAGAGGTCTGTTCGACAAGGGAGGTGATCAGTGTCCAGACATACCGAAAACATTGGCAGTACAGGCTAGCTGTGGTGATGGTCAGAAGCATCGTTAGGTTAGTGTGAAGTGAATAAGAAAAGATAAGAGGTTGATGAAGAAAGCATGCAACCAGAATTGGGTTGGTTGATCAACCAAAACATGAAACTGGCACTTTTGATATCACTTGCTCTTAGTAGTGTTTTCTCCTTTCACTGTTGTTACTTGTAGTGTTGTTTGCGGACTGAGTTATCGCCATTTGGAACTTTTGAACACACTTCTTTTGTTTCTTTTACGTACGTTCAAGTTCATGAAACCGGATTCACATTCAGAACACCGAACTGCAGTTTGCTGGTAAATAAAAAATAAACGATCAATGTTAAGGTGACATGAAGCATGATATCGTTTGCAAGGATTTAATTTTCCTGGTTACTGGTAGAGTAACAGACTTTCGAACATTACTAGCAAAATGAAACACCCATGACAGTACAACTTACAGGTACAACAAGCTGAAAAGCATGTTTCAAACCATTACTATACTCAACAACCAAGACGAACAAGTAGTAGGGGCAACCCGCGGAGGGAGTAAGTGCATGCTACTTGGTTTTGGAATTTGAAGATTTGATTTCTGAAGCAGCAGCCTTTGCCAGTGTTGTAGGCTTGAAGGCACCTTTTGGGTTTAGTGCTTTCCTTATCTTAAATACAGCCCAAGCTGTCCCTATAGCATATCCCGCAGCGCCCATGCCGTCGTGGGTTACCTTGGCTGCATCTTCCCCATATCTTCAACAAAAAATCATTTGGTTAGTGCTAGGAGTAAACAATAGCCAAGGAGTAAACGATAGCCAGGAATGTGAAACTGTGATGATGATAAGTTGATAACCAACTCTGAGATCTTACTTATGATTGACAAGTCCAGTTGTTACAACTGACGTGGTCGACATCATGTTTCGACCAGCTACTTCAACTGCATCACACACCTTATCTGGTTATCAGAAAAAATGAGCATGTTAGCCAGACACACTACATAATAAAGCATGTATAATTATATACATCACGGGCTCAGGTGTCATATACTTACTGAAGCCATCCAGAGAAGCAAGCACTATTTCCCCGGGTAACAGACTGAAGAATTTCTTTCCCACTTTCGAGTTAACCACTGAGCTTGTAAAGAACCCTGACACTTTGACAACTCCGGACAGTACTCCGGTCGCCATTTTCTCTGTAGCCTTCGTCAGCTTCTTAACCCTACACAACCACATAACCACAGAATCTAATATTCAGAAATTTTAATTACCTATGCAAATAATTAAAAACTCCTCGTACAACGTTAAAATGTGACACAAAAGTAAAATAAAATCAAAATCCACAAGAAATAAAGGTGATGTCAAACCTTTTCACTCTCCTCATAGCCTGAGGGCTAATCTCAGACCCCGGACCCTGCGACAACCTCTTCTTCAAAAACTCATTCCCCCAATGCAACCTATCGACTGTAACATCACCACACCACAAAATCCCTCTAATCAGCTGTCCACTCCCAGTCGCGATCGCCCTCGCAACACACCCACTATAATCCTCCACATTAGGTGCCAATGTAGTCCAATAAGCCGCGGAACTCTTCCTCATGTTCTCCCTCTTCTCCCCTTCCTTCCCCATCTCCTCTGGCGTCATTTCCCTCGCCACGTTCCCATCCAACACGCCCACAACATCTCCTTTCTTCTCCACTTTCTGCTCCGAAAAACTCCCATACTTCTCCAACACCAATTCAAACTCCCTCAACACCTTCTCCTGCCCTTTGGCAGCTATCGTCAATCCATAACTCAACACTTCATCAACCCGATCACCGACATTTCCACTTCCACCATCCTCACTCGGCACATGAAGACTAAAGAAGTAATGACTCTCATCAAGCTTCACAACAGCCTCATCTTTGGCTAATGGCCACTGAAGCTGATCCCCAATCCTAACCAAAACCGCTACAACATTCTCACCTTGTCTCAATCTCACTACACTCAAATCACCAGAAGCCAATTCAACACTCTTTTCCTTATCAATCAGATGCACAATCGCGCCCGGAACGTTGACCAGCACCTCCTCAACCGGCAAACCCATTGACTGATTCTTAACCACATCTTCTTCTTCATTGTCTGGAAACAAATTCGTAGCCAAATCCTCCATCTCAACCGACGGATACATACTCGGATTCGACGATTTAGGGTTTGGATTTGAAAACTGATTTGCGTCGGGATTGGATGATTCGACTTCTGGGTATAGCGATTTGCGATTCGGGGTTGACATTTTTGTACTACGATTGAAACTTTGTGTACAAAAACTGGAATCGATTTCTGGGGTTTGGATATTTTTATAGAAAGATCTGAACTTGAGCGAACTTGTAGGATAAGTAAGAAATGAAGAGGAAGCGCGTGAGGGTAGACACGTGGCAGTCAGTGGATGATCCGTGTGGAAAGCGGTTGTGTTTGGATGTTGGATTTCTTAACAGTGTTGATAAATGTTGTCGGCATGTTGTCAATAAATTTTAAATCAAGGGTGTGTTGATGTCAATATATATTTGATAAATGTTGTCGGCATGATTTAGGTGTTTGTATATTTGAGTAGAACAAACAGGGCTTATCATTATATTGGACCGGGTTGGAGTAAACTATCGTATGGGCTGTAGTGGCTTGTGATTGTTTTAGTTGGGCTTGAGAAGAATTGTAGGAGGGGAGAGCGGATTGGGATAACGGCCCAGTGCAGTCAGCCCGAAACTATGTAAATAATTTTAATTAGTTCAATTAAAATTAATACAATTATTTGGAGAACTGAAGGGTGCATCGTCAAATTTGATGGATTCTTGAATTATTTTTTGTATTTGTAGATGTAAATATATATATTTTTTAAAATTGATATATCACATTAATTAATAAAATTAAATGACACGAGTTAATTTTGTTCGTCATGCAAATAAAAGTGGTGCATTATAACTGTTAGTTTTACTTATAACTTATAACATAACTAAAATAAAAATATATTATTCAAATTAATAAATATTATCCACTCTTATACTAATCATATAAATTGCGATTCCATCTGAGCTTTGACCACCACCGTTGACCTGCACGAGCCAGAACCTTCCTTCTCTTTATTCGATACTTAATCCGACCAACAAGCATCGATCGATTCGTCTCTTACTCATTCTCTTCGCCGGTTTATCGTAGCCTCTGTAGGCGTCAATCTCATACTGCTCCGCTCCTTTCGGTATGGTTCTTTATGCCTTTGATTAGGGTTGGTCATTTGAGAACTAGGTTTAGCTGTTTAATCTTGATTCCATCTTCTATACATCCTACTCTGATTTGACGGCTTTAGTAGATATGATTTTGTGTACAATTTTAATCAGTTCTCCGATTCGCCTTAGAAAGTTGAGATTTTTATTTAGTAATCAGTGCAGGGCTTCAATCATGCTGCATATAGCTAAGGTTTAATTTGAAATTATATCTGTGAAGATTTGCATTGCTTGTTTTGATTCTCTTTTGTAAATGTGTAAAGTATATGTCCGATGAGTTCATCTGTTGTTTCAAATTGTAGGTTCACGGAAGTAGGAACAAGTCCTCACCATTTTTGAGGTTTTAGTGATTATGTTATCCATGGGTACTCAGTCAAACTCAAAACCTGGGAAGCTATCGGTATACTTGTACATCCCAAATATCATTGGTGAGGTTTCTGGAAACCACACTGTCTGTTTCGTTGCATTTTTTGTTTGCTAAATATTGGTGACATTGTGTATTGTTGCAGGGTACATTAGAGTTCTCATGAATGTCCTAGCATTTGCCATATGCTTTTCCAACAAGAAGATATTCTCCGCACTTTATTTTATTAGGTTAGCATTACCCGTAAACTTTAACGTGTTTACATTACCTGCCAGATTCTAATGGTGCTGTTGTATATGTTTTTTCAGTTTTGTGTGTGATGGGATAGATGGTTGGTGTGCACGCAAGTTTAATCAAGGTACTATAGGGTCTCCTGTTTATGCGATGAGTATATTTGATCATTGAACAACTAATTATTCTATACGCTGATATTTCTGTTTGTTTTTTGCAGTTTCAACATTTGGGGCTGTATTAGACATGGTAACTGACAGGTACCCCCAGGCTCAGCTACACCTCACTTTAATCTTGCTCTCCGAATAATTTCTATATATGTATATATATATTGAAATAGTAATTCGTTTAGACTAATATCCAAAACCTAGTACTTGCTTTATTTTTAGGGGTTTTCATATGGATAAACGTATTTCTTATTATCTTGCAGGATAAGCACCGCTTGTCTTCTCGTAATTCTCTCTCAAGTGTATCGGTAATTTTATTTATTTCCAAGCTGTTGACTTGTTATACCTGATAAACAAAGGGTTATACATAGTTTAATTTTCTGAGCTTCAATTGTACTATACATGCAGTCCTGGATTCATTTTCTTGTTGCTGCTTGCTCTGGATATCGCCAGCCATTGGTTGCAAATGTATAGGTAAGTTTTTCTTTCCCATGTTGATTGTTCGCAAGAACTTTGGGTGTCATTGCAACCTGTGCTTACTCTTCGTTTGTTTTTGTGTTCTTTGCTTCCATTTTTCTTCTCAGTACTTTCTTGTTAGGAAAAAATAGTCACAAAGACGTTAAGGATAGCACTAGTTGGTTATTCAGACTGTATTATGGTAACAGAATGTTCATGGCATACTGTTGCGTTGCGTGTGAGGTAAGTTTATTGTGTAATTTTAAGTTCAGTGATGTATACGCTAGTTTTGAAACAACCCCAAAACAAAATTTTTTTGTATAATTCAGGTGCTTTATATTACGTTATTTCTTCTTGCTGAGAAGCAACCTGAAAGCATAACACTTGTGAGTCCCAACCTCTGCTATGCATTAAAATTCCAGAATCTTTGTGCACTATTGCCGCATTTGTGCTCTCTTTTTCTATGTGGTTCATGTGTTTCTTCTTCTTCTTCTTCTTCTGGTAGGTCGTCGTGACATCTGTGAAACAATCTTCAGTTATCTCTGTTTTAGTTTCCGTAAGCCTCTTTGGTTGGGGAATCAAGCAAGCCATTAATGTCATACAGGTAACATCTAATTAAGCATACAATCTTGGAATATTATGTGCACGACACTTGACAACTCCATGACATTGATTTGCGATGCCTATTTTCAATGAACAAAATAGCAGCATATGAAACCACGTTTCAACCTAAATTCATTTGTTGTTAATCTCGTTTCAATGTTAGTCTTTTTTCGTTTTTCTTTTCCAGATGAAAACTGCTGCAGATATATGTGTGCTTCATGACATCAACAGGAAGCAAAAGGAATAACTGAACGACTGTCTATCAATTTCAACTCATTAACATGGTGCCCAGCGTTGACTCTGTAGTATATTTCAGGATTTAGAGCTGTGTATTTTTGACAGTCTTTCCACTGCCATATTACACAAAATCTGAATCCTTGTGTTTTTTCCGACGTACGCAAGAGTCTCATGTAAATTTGTGTCCATGGCGATAAT
The DNA here is from genome assembly GCA_035048345.1 of Echeveria elegans. NCBI lineage: Eukaryota > Viridiplantae > Streptophyta > Magnoliopsida > Saxifragales > Crassulaceae > Echeveria > Echeveria elegans. The sequence continues at coordinate 30,219 of JAWWMW010001582.1, forward strand.
TAAATTTTATGATTGTGCTTGGATTTGTCTGTCATCAGTCGTGCTTCTTTGTTTAGTGACAATGCTGTCTTGAAAGATAAATACAAGCTGCATTTAAACAAACATTGTATAACCATTAGTTCACCGAACAAATACAAGTGATACTGATAGCATGAGATGTAGTTCTGTCACGTGATGAATGACACTTGATGCGTTCTCTTGTGAGATTGCCTAGCATGCCTACCGCTAACAAAGATCTTGAAGGAAATTCGGTTTAATGACACAGATTGAAGAAAAATAGGTAGAAAGAGGGGTTACTTAAGTTGCTAGATCAGTTATCCCTATTTATGTGAAGATAGGTATTCATAAAAAAAATTACCTTAGTCAGGCAAGGCAGTTCCTCTCTCCAAATTGTTTTTGATCTCCAAAGTGTATTTTCCAAAGGCTCTATCAATCTTTTTGTTGAAGTGTTCGTTACGGTCGTTGATCGAGTCGATGTCCTTCTCATCACGAAACTTTCTCCTTCTACTAAATGATTGGCGCTTATCATCACGATCCTTGAGTTCATGAACCATCTTGTCAATCTTGTCCTCCGAAACTTTTGGTGCCTGGGCCAATAAACAGAAAAACAATCAGCAAGCCACTCTCATTACTATATTGATTATTAAAAAAGTGACTCTACAACCAAACTATACCTTTCCGTATTGTAGACTTGACCCATCTCGATAGAACTCCGGATCAGCTTCTTTCATGTTATTATATTCCTCCAAGTCTATATTTATGTTCTTTGTCCTCTTCTTGTATGCATTATACAATGTCTTCTGGTTGAAAACTGCACACCATAAATAGAAAGCTCAATAACAGGTTTAACTCAATTCAATTTGCGCTTTATAAGATTCATTATTTGGACAATTGAAGATTTACCATCCCAGACATAGGGAGCAGGGTCCTTTTCCCATTTCTTGTACTTCGACTCGGCCATATCTTGCGTATCCAGCATACATGCCTTGGACATATCCAACCCGTTGGCATCCAAAAGCTTGCCAATTTTCTTCTTCCTCTCTTCGAGCCATTTCTGCTTAGAAATGCCTCTAGATTCTTGTGGAGACTCCATTTTCTTCTTTTCAGTCACCATAGCTGTTCGGTTAGCTTTTCTTGCTTCATTCTATAATACAAGGAGATGAATATCAATTGCTAAAGAACATATTTAAAAAAATCACTAATCAGTACAACTTGGCTACACAAACAATAATCAACAAGAATGGGATGCACATGAATGTAATGCTGCTAAAGCTTCAAGAGCTTTTGATGAATTAAAAAGAACCAAAACGAAGAAAGAAAATCGACAACCAAAATTTAATTATTTGAATTAATATGCAGTTACCATCTTAAGCCTTAGATCGAACAGCTTCCTCTGTCTCCCTGTTAGACTTGCCAAGTCAACTTCGAGAACTGGTTCCACAGCCTCATCCTCCTCTTCTTGCTCTTCCGAATCTGGCTTCCTATCCGGAGCAGCCTCACACCGGTCATACCCACCCGAATAAACTCGGCTGGCTTCTCCTCCAGCTACCACATTATCTGATTTTTGTAAATAAACAACACATAAATCCACATCCTCATACGAAAACATTCTAATTCAAAACACAAAGAATCCCAGTGACATTCAAAAACTCAACTTTCGATCCTTAATCAATCAAAGACAGCTTAAATCAAAATAAAGCAATTCAAAACACTAACCTGTGTTTAGTTTCTTCTCCCTAGCTTTAGCTTCTGCGATCTTCAAAAGCAAAAATCAACGCATTCATGATAAGCATTGGACGCGTTGATGCAATCAGGATGAACTCTCCTCTCATCAACCATACCTCTCACCTCTCACCTCTACAATACACAATCAACAGCAACACAACACTTGATCAATCAATCTAAACAATTACACAAACCCAAAGCCCTAATCTCAAGATTCCCATTCACAACATACAAAAATTTCAAGACTTTAAGCAACTTACTAATTGAATAAGGGACGGAACTCTAAATGAGGTGCTGAATTAATTCTCACATTGGCGACGTTGAATTAGGGTTTTAGCGTTGCTTGGATGTGGACAGAAACCTAGAAGCGGAGAGGAGGAGAGAGAAATCGAATCAACAGTCGATCGAATTCTCAGGCGACGTCCGAATTGGAATCGAACCAGGACCACATGGATAAACCGGTAGGGGAGATTTGGGCTTCGATTGCATCGGTCCAATTTCGTGTCGGTTCAATTTCTATATTTAACTCTAGTCATCCTAGGGGTATTTTGGTAAATTGGAATATTATATTTACCAAAACGCCCTTGGTCGGTGTGCCCAGCGCCGCTACTCCATAAAACTAGCGCCGTCGCCGAAGTCGTATTCTCCGGAGCTCGTTTCTACAGGTATTTTTTTTTCTTATCAGAATGTTTCTAATTATTTGGAGAGGTCTTGATTGAGTAAAATTCTCAATTTCTGTTTCGATTTAGATTTTTAGGGTTTTGAATTGGTAGATGTGGATGATTCGATTTGCATCTTTGAACTG
>JAWWMW010001582.1:32848-48564 GCA_035048345.1 Echeveria elegans
CTGAAACTGAACTGAACAGAAAATTTAAAAATAATTAATAAATTATATTTACATATTATTTTTAATTTAATTTTTTTTAACAATAATAAGTAAATCTTAAGCTTGTTCTCATAGTTTTAAGTCTTATTACATTTTTAAAATAATTTTAAAAATAGTGAATGTTTATAAGATTGATCTGAACTGACTTTAAATTAAAATAAAAAGAACACAGCCTAAATGTACAGGCCCAAACACAGCCCAACAAGCCTCCACACTCAAAATCCATTATAAATAAACGCCTCATCCCAACGATAAAAAAAATACCCCAACGCTTTCCCAAACCGAATTCCGATTCCGAAGACAACAACCTCGTCGCTGACGTCAACATCTCCCACTTCCACTCCTCAACCACATTCCCAAATCCAATGACTCATATAATCTCTCCAACATCTTCAGCCGGAAAATGGCTAGGCTTCGTTACAGCCGTATGGGTCCAAGCGATTTCCGGCAACAACTACACATTCTCAAACTACTCGGACGCACTCAAATCCTTAATGGCTTTAACTCAGCTTCAGCTCAACTCTCTCTCAGTTGCTAAAGATGTTGGTAAAGCGTTTGGTATCTTGGCTGGCTTCGCTTCCGATAAGCTCCCTACCCCTGTCATTTTGTTGATCGGCGCTGTTGAAGGTGTTGTTGGGTATGGTGTTCAGTGGCTTGTAATCAGTCAACGCATCAGCCCGTTGCCTTATTGGCAGGTTTGTGATTTTTTTGATATGGGGTGTTTTGTAAAATTTGTACCTTTTTGTGATTTTGGTTGTGGTCAACGACGGTCAACTGTTCCTCGAAGCTTCCATTTTTAATGATGTTTTACTTCTTTTGTTGAGTGGATTTCTGTTTAAAATGATTTTCTGCTGTTCAAGTTAGCCTTCTGTTGAATTATATGCTGGAAAGATTTGGTTTTTATTTTCTCTTGGATTTGGACAAAAGAAAATTACTTTTTTATTTGTATTTTTGTGTAACAAAGAATGTTGTGTTTTGTTGAACAGATGTGCTTTTTTCTGTGCTTGGGAGGAAACAGCACTACATGGATGAACACGGCAGTGTTAGTGACGTGTATAAGGAACTTCAGGAAGAACCGAGGGCCGGTTTCCGGCATTTTGAAGGGATTTGTGGGTTTAAGCACAGCGATTTTCACTGATGTGTGTTCAGCTTTGTTTGCAACTGATCCTGCGAAATTTGTGTTGGTTCTTGCCATTGTGCCGTTCGTTGTGTGTTTAGCAGCGATTTTGTTTTTGCGAGAGGTTCCATCTTCTTCGAGCTTAGGGGAGGATAAGGAGGAAACTAAGTATTTTAGCGTGTTTAATGTTCTTGCTGTTATTGTCGCTGTTTACTTGCTTGTGTTTGATCTTACCGGGCCTCATGGAATGACTTTGTCGCGTGTGTTTGCTGGTGTGTTGCTTGTACTGCTTGCAACTCCTCTTGGTGTACCATTCTACGCAATGTGTAAGAAATGGAACCACTCGAAAGTGGACATGGATCCCGAGAGTCACTTGATAGAGCCATTGCTTGTCCATATCCACGAGGTTGTGCCAGAAACAGCCTTAGGTTCACCGAAAATATTGGAACATGGTAGCACTGTGACTGAAGATGTAGTGGTGGTGGAGAAGAGCAAGCCATTGATCGGGGAGGAACACACTATACTTGAGGCTGTGATGACTGTTGATTTCTGGATACTTTTTGTCTCATTTCTTTGTGGTGTTGGGACTGGTTTAGCTGTGATGAACAACATGGGGCAGATGGGCTTAGCGCTCGGATATGTGAATGTTTCCATCTTTGTTTCACTGACTAGCATTTGGGGATTCTTTGGCCGGATTCTCTCCGGTTCGGTTTCCGAATATTTCATCAAGTAAGTCTCCTGTTCGTTATTCTCAATAATTACTCACTATTTTTAACTGACTTTTACTTTTGAATACCATACCTTATCGGCATAATTTTTTTTCCGAACATTCTTGACAATGTTGACTAATGCCATATGTCTGGTTTTCGAATATGCTTGATAGATATTTTTTGAATGGATATTAATCCTTGTTGTTACGGCAAAATTCATTTATTGTAAAAATGCCGTTTATCTTTGGTGGTAATCTATCTGTGCTGCTTTTTGTTTGCGTTGTTGGTACGCCTAGAATGGTTGATATCGAATTCGGACTGTGAAACTTTGATAAACTTTAGTTCGAGAATGCCCTACGCTGGCTGGCTTTTTTTTTGGCTTATACAGAGTTTAGAGGCCCCATTAGTTTTAACATTTTGTGCCGCTTGTTGCTTCCAAGAAAGCCGTTGAGTTTGCACCAAGTTATCAAAATGAGTGTACAGAAAACTAGCTGATAAGATAAGGCCTGTTTGATATTTCTAGGGTTATTTAATGCGTAATGCACTTTTTTTTTTCCATAAGTGGGCTCAACTCCCATTTGCCCCACTCACAAGTGAATGTGATCGTTCTTGGGGACCTCCTGCAAAAAGTGAATGCGCCAATATGTTCATTTTTTGTTTGACTTTGTAGAATTAATAAGGCCTGCAATGTAGAATGGATCCTTTGGGGCTTGTCTTAAATTTGAGAATTTGAAACTAAGATAATATGATTCTATGGAGTTGCCTAATTGATGTAGCAACCTTATGATTATGTGCAGGAAAGCTGGAACTCCGCGACCAGTATGGAATGCAGCTTCACAGATACTAATGGCCGTAGGCTATATTATTCTAGCAATGGCACTACCCGGCTCATTATACATCGGCTCAGTCATAGTAGGCATATGCTACGGTGTGCGTCTAGCCATTACAGTGCCAACCGCCTCCGAACTCTTCGGTCTAAAATACTACGGCCTCATTTACAACATCCTAATCCTCAACCTCCCGCTAGGCTCATTCCTCTTTTCCGGCCTCCTGGCCGGGTTACTCTATGATGCAGAAGCCACACAGCTACCTGGTGGTGGTAACACTTGCGTTGGAGCCCATTGTTTCCGCCTTGTGTTCATTGTCATGGCCTTAGCATGCGCAATCGGATTTGTTCTGGATCTGTTGCTGGCTTTTAGGACAAAGAGTTTGTATAACAAGGTTTGCGTAAGCAAGAAGGCAAAGAAACCAACAACATCGTCGTGAAAATGGAACGACAGACTCCCCCATTATGTCCTCAAGGTTGTCAGCTCCTCGTCGTCCGGGTCGGTCTCTTCAAATGTACCCAGTCCTTTAGGCCACATATATGGCCGCATTGCATTATGTTGTTTCTTATCTGTTTTTGCTAGGCTGAATCTCAATCATCTGTGTCTGTAATCAGCCATCCTAGTTAATGTCAAGTGTCATCCTTTCATTTGATGTATATTAAAAAAGAGTGCAGCTTGACTTTGCCAACTCACAACCAAGAACCAAACGAGGCTCCTGTGATTCTCTCTGCATATCTTTCAACAACCAGATGCTCTAAGTTATGCCGAAATTGGATTAAGATTAAGCACGCCAAACTCTCATATCTTCCATTTAGGAACTCTGAATGCGAGGAAGCAGCTTAAGTGCCACGTCAGCGTGCATCGAATTATATTGGCCCTTCAACCAACAAACGTTACCATAAGTCCAAACAAAACGTAACTGGGAGCGGGAACTGAAACGGCGACGTTAAAGCGTTTTGAATTTCAGTTACAGTCGAGCCGTTGTTGTTTTTTTGAACAGCACCATGCCGCAAAGCTATAGCTTGTCAAATATAAAACGACATCGTTTAATGTTAACATTGTGATAAAATGGAGCAGTTTAGAGTGTTTCAGGATTTTACTTCTTAGTTTTTTGTAGATCATTTTCATAAATGATGTGTGCTGTTTCGCCGCGACCAATCACAGAATTATATACATTCCTGATTGACTCATTGTAACTGAATATATATTCAGACTTAGATCTCCTTGGAGGATCAAGTTAAATATATCCACACGAAATTCACTACTTTAAATTTCTATCGTAGTGTTATTAGCCCTGGAAGCTCTCTATATTAAGACAGAAATTATCATTTGTCTCGCAGAAAGTTTTGACAGATGATTTTTTTGTTACGAAATGACTAAATGTTCGTTTTATTTTTATTTATAAGTGTCACTTAAAGTTATAATAAATACATCATCGTTTTTTTACATCTTGACAGTAGTAAAAAAATGTAGTTTCAACTTTATGCTAACCTTCTCTAAAAAGCTCGTAAAAAGTAGGGAATATCGAAAAAATGGAAGATATGCTAATCAATCTAGACTTGCCACACTGATAAATATGTTGTTATTCAAAGAGAAGAAACATCAAGATTTGGAAGAACAAACCCAAGATAAAATAAATAAAAAACATAACAACTTCCACAAGTCTACTACAAATGATATTGCAATGTTTAACTAACTCACACCACCATCTCTTGTTATATATAAATTTATTTATTGTGATTTTTTTTTTTGCTATTATTTAATGGGAAGATTCTTTAGGATATGAACCATATAAGCATATGCATGATAGAAGTGATCAATGGTGTGGATCATTAGGCCCAAGCTTAGGATGCTTGAAATACTTAAGTGGGATTTTGGGTATGATCTTTCCATATTTATGGTGGTGGAAGAATTTGTGTGGATCAACCTTCGGGAATGGCAGAAATGGTTTCTTGATCTTGGGGATCAGTGGTGGTAGTGGGTGTGGCTTGTAGATTGGGATTGTTGGAATTGGGTGTGGCTTGATGATCACAATTGGTGGGCATGGTTTCTTGATCTTTGGAGTTGGCTTGTAGACCGGGACTGGTGGTGGCTTGTAGACCGGAACAGGCGTTGGGGTTGGCTTAGGTTTAGGCTTGTAAACCGGAACAGGTGGTGGTTTGTAGATTGGAACAGGGGTTGGAGTTGGGGTTGGTTTTGGCTTATAAACTGGTACAGGAGGTGGTTTATATACCGGAACGGGTGGCTGGGGCGGTGCAGGCTTGTAGACGGTGACTGGTGGAGGCTTAACGACTGGAGGAATATATACGGGAGTTGGGGGCTTAAAAAGAGGCGGGCATGGTTTTTTGACAACAGGAATTGGTGGCAAATGGAATAATGGAGGCAGAGTTATCGGATGGAGTGGAGGTAAGGACTTATATAACCACGGATGAGGTTTAAGTTTCGGTAAAGGTAGCAATGGATGTTTCCATAAGAATTTAGACTCACAAGTTTCTCTAGAAAACTTTAACTTCAAATCCTGCTTGCTGTCTTTGAAAGTGTTTATCAATGTCTTTGCACATTGAGTCATTGATGCACTGTGGAGCTTTGCGTAGCATTCTTTACTCAGTTTAACGAGCTTTTCAGGTATGGAGACTGTGAACTTCCCATCCTCGTTGAGCTCGGTGGCTTTACTGGTTTCCATATGCCCATCCGCTCCATTGCACTCTACTGTCACGCCCAATTCTAAACATTTTCGATTCATGAATCAAAATTCTACTCCAAAATAAGGCATAAGATATAACAGTTACATTTACATACCTGAAAAAGCTTGGCTAGTTTTAATGCCACTCTTGTCGCAATCTGCGCATTCTACAAACCCAACAACATTAACAAACAGATTATCATCAGGAAGGCAGAAGCTCAAACCAGCCAACAAGGCCAGAAAGGATACTGAAAGAAGCCGCATTGCGAAGAAATCAGCTTGGAATAGAAATAAAATGTGATTTCCAACCTGCTGGCAAACCTTGTTTATATCTATTATAGCTTCAGTCTTGATGATGGCATATTAATAAAGTTTCACCGCCACAAACGTGCTTGTACTAAAGAGCATCACATGAAGTTTGGTCCCTATAGGATACTATTCCAAAAGTGACATGCCCACCGTCTTCGCCATCAATGATCCCTCAAGCCCCAACTGCACCACCAGAAAATGATCGAATTTCCTGGTCTTTTTACAACTAGAAATTGGGTAGTCAGTAGGCGAAAAGACATCCTAGTTTTGTGTCAGAGACTTAAGCTTAGAAAGTCACTTATACTGTGAATCAAATCAACTAAGAATAACTCTGACTTTGCCCGAATGCAATAATAGACTTGTGAATTATACAGGCCTTTTGGAAATTTCTGTACTAAGAAAAGTTTGCTAAAAACTGAATTCTGACACAGATATTGAATTACTGTTGGTTGAGTTCACAAATCGAGACAATGCTCCTACCTATTGCTGAAAATTCCTTGTGTCGTTCGGTAGCAGTACTACTAACTTATCTTTCTTTTTTTTTCGGTCTTAAATGCGAAACAAATGTTTCAAAGACTAGCTGATTGGTATGCTAATGAGTGTATATTTGCCAGCTTAGATGATTAGTTTCTGAGCTGTTTTGTTAACAGACTGGCAGCCGGACTACGGCCATTCTGGTTGATAGTCATAAATGAGATATATAATTATGTTTTTCTTTTTTCAATTCCTGAATTTGAGATTGATGTCAAAACAGTTAGTTACGTTTGTACATTGTTTTCTTGCCTTAAGATTAGGAGTGAGTTCTAGTCACCTGATCCAGCATGTGTAAGTAACATTTTCATATCTGATGAGGCTGAGAGGTGCTTTAAGCTCATTGATGAGCAACCATGGTTGGTGATGGTCTAAAGTGATCAGGTCAATTTTGAGGCAGTCTAGATGATGATGAAAAGACAGACAATATGCGTTAAGAAATGAAAATGACACTGGAAACTAATTGATAAACTGATGTTCGCAACAATGAAGCATCTGTACATATGTGTAAGAACTAAGAATGAGAAATTTGTACCGTGTTGATGCCAATTTGAACATCATTGTCGAATGTTATACAAAACCAAATGATGTATCTGGACATTATTCTGTTTTTTCAGCCACTTGACCACGAACGAGATATTAGCGATCACTGTGATGCCTGTTGAGTTGAAACTAACTAAGTTTATCTCCATGATCTTCTTCTATTTCCCTGTGGATTTGCCTGAGTCAGGTAAAGAGAAGATAAGAGTAACTCAGGTAGGCTTTTCGACGACATGACTTAGAAAACACATTTGTATAAATGTTATTTCACCTGCCGTGGTCTGTCAGCGAGTTTTTGGAACTTCTTCACTTTCTACAACAAGGTGATAAAATGAGATGATTAGTTGAAGAGGTCTGGAACTCATTTCCGGATTAAATGCAAAGTTTTGGTTACAAGTAGGGTACCTTTATAATGCCATGGTTGATAACACAGTATGCATACACGCCTATGCCAATATAGAATACGGCTAGTACCACGCTCGCAATGGCATCCACTACCTTGATTGGATCATGAGCTTCAACTATACTAACAGTGCCATTGTAGAATGTATTCTGGTATCGATCTTCATCTATGGCGTAAATGATGCTGCCCACGAGGTTGTACATATCACCCTACAACATAAAGATATATTATCTTCACTACTACTACTACCTCTATGGATAATAACATGACGTAGTTTGGGCCTGAGCTGAATGCCTTAAGTACCTTAACGGACTGGCTGACGGAAAACACGTATTCCCAAGTTCCTGTATATTTTGGTGGCACTATCCAGCTGGTTAACTGGATATGAAAATGGTCAGTTTCTCCGAAACCAAAAGTACCACAGCAGAAAATAAAAGAAACAAAATGCCACAACGTAAACAAAAATGTTCCAAACGATCAAGAACAGCATAGTGTAAAAAAAAGCCTTTTCTCGAACGTACAGAATATGAGCGCTTACACGGAATTTTAAGTCCTGGACAGGATGTTGATAATCATTTGGACGACAGATATAAGCCCTCAATCCAATAATCTGTAATGGCAATCTTCCTGTGAACACAACAAATGTTTGATGACTAAATGCTTCAAGAAAGATAAGAAAGTTCGAACAATCAAACTTACCTTTATTTTTCCCTCCAACTAGAAGCAGAGAGTTTTCTCCAGTAGCAAAAGCTGAGAATTTTTTTTAAAAAACATCACTCAGCTTAACTACGAATCTTTTTGCCATCTGGAAATAATAAATCAAGAAGCTAGCAAATGATTGATTCACTGTTTGTGTTGTTCGGAAAGACGCAGACTGTGTGCACTCCGGGAGCTGCACTCAATTCTGAAGTATCTTGCTGATTGACCATTTCAGCAATTAACTGCTCGTACATAAACGCATCTTGAAGCTGCCGTGGCCTCCCGGAAAGCTCCATAAACAGCACTGCAAGTACAACATAAAGATCAAATCTTTTTCAATGCAATGCCAAAAGATCCGAACTTTAACAACACCCATGAATATATTGGATTATGAGATGCGAAAAGATCGCAATGAAACGGATTGAATCACATTTTTATGTCAATAATGCAGCAAGAAGAAGCAGACATGCCTTGGAGAAAAATCGGAACTATGAGGAGCGCAAGCCAGAGAATGATATTCATCAACTTCATCTTCTTCGCAAATCGAATGTCTACACAAATGCTAACTTATGAATCGCGTTAAGATCGGCGGCGGTTGATTTGTTTGTGGAATTTCAGTGCCAGAAAACAGAGTGAGAGTGGACGCCCAACGGTCGGATTATATAGACAGGTATTCAATTGAGCCGGTTTGAACCGACACGGTTCGGGTTTGAATTGAACCAATTGGTTTAATTTCTCCGATTGAGTTTCTGGATAACGATCTCTCGGCGAATTCGCATCTCAGCGTTTTGATTGGTGATTTCGAGGAAACCCTAGCGATCACGAGTTTGTTTGATTTTCAGTTGAATCGGTTTTTAATCGGAAGGCTAGTGTTTCGGATTCGTTGCTGGTGGTTTGGGGATTTGATTTGGAGTTGGAGATGGAAGGAAGTGTTGCGGCAAGGAAAGTGCAGAAGGCTGATCGGGAGAAGCTTAGGAGGGATAGGTTGAATGAGCAGTTCAGTGAGTTGGGGAATGTGCTGGGTGAGATTTTAGGCTGTGGATTTTGAATTCTTGTTTGTGTGTTCGGGCTCTGCGTAGGATTGATAGTATGCCGTGGTTTGTGTGATTAATTGTGTGTTTTATTATGACTATATAGATCCAGATAGGCCCAAAAATGATAAAGGTGCTATTTTGACGGATACAATTCAGCTGCTCAAGGAGTTGAATGCTCAGGTGGACAAGCTGAAGGCTGAATATGTTACACTTTCTGAGGAATCTCGCGAGGTCTGGTTATAATTGTGTACTTTATGTTTTTTCCCTTCTTTTTGTTTTTGTTAGAGGAATATTAAGTTGCATTTCTTGTTGGTTTCTGAAACAGTTGACGCAAGAGAAAAATGATCTCAGAGAGGAAAAGACTGCACTGAAATCTGACATAGAGAACCTCAATAATCAGTACCAGATGAGATTGAGAGCTTCGTTCCCGTGGGTTGCTATGGACCATTCAGTTGTTATGGCTCCCTATCCATATCATGTACCAATGACGATGCCCATTCATCCATCCATGCAGTCATACTCCTTTTTCCCAAATCAAAATCCTGGGGCTACTCCTAACTCGTTTTCAGCCTTCATGCCTCATATGGCCACAAATACCGCAATGGAACAACTCTCAGCTCAGCATGCACCTCCTGCAATGAAGCTTGCCACAAGTTCCCATGTTTCCAACAAACAAGACTGTAAGCATACATTAACCAAAGATGGCAGAAGTGAGAATTTAAATAATGTTGCGACAGACCTTGAACTAAAGACAACTGGATCAAAATCTGATCAGGTCAGGCAGGCTTACTACATTTGGTTGTTACCGGAAGATGGAAAATAAAAGTATATTAACTGTGTTCAGTCTGCTTACAGGCCTCTGTATCAGTTCACAGGAAATCAAGGAATGCAACGAGGAAGGAGAATACCATTGTAGGAGAAAGTTCACCAAGTACTTCTTCATCTCGAAGTGAACATAGTTCGTCAAATAGTGTTTGTGGTGGTACAAAGCCTGACACTGATGCAACAACTCATGTTCCGACATCATAGATCCTGATGAAAGTATAACTAGGAAGAAAGTTGATTCCACATTAACCGGGTTGCATTTTATGTCCCAACATTAGGTAATCAATTTTTGCATCTATGCAGTCATGATTTTATCTGATAAACTAAAAGTATGCGTTGTAGTTGCAAGTGTTAGCATTTCTTTCTTTTTGTTCATAAAATGCCTAATGGCATAGCTGTGTCATGTTTTTGCTGGATGATGTTAGGTTTAATAGTTTGTGGTGGTTAACTGATATTCATCTAAAAAACTGATATTCATCTATAACTATTTGGTAGGATATATTCCATTCTGGGGTAGGAAACTATGAATGTCAAATGAAGGCTCAGGATACTACTTGATGGGATCATGATCTTATGCTATTTCTTTGTTTCTAAGTTGCACCTTGTGCATTTTTTGAAGCTGTATTTCCTTCGGAAAAAAAGAGATGAACAAAGGGCGCACTAGCAAGGAAGAACCTGCCAGATCAGCCACTCAACAGCAACGACATCCCAAATTACCAAACAACCAACCTGCGAGAATCAACACAGGCAAAAACTACCCTACACAACGACAGCAGGCCTTCAGCCACCAAAAAACTGGGAAAGCCACCTCACCAAAAAACTAGCAGGAACTAAAAACCTATACAATCATCCGCTAGCACCAAACAATTACATTGTACAAAACTACCAAGTTCTCTGTCATCTTTAATATTTGATTCCTGCCCTTTTTAGTTAACAGTAGAAATATTTGTTATAAGTTCACCGGTCAATATGTATGCTCCTTCGGTGTAGAGCGTATTTGCAAAATGAACAGACTTCTTTTTCGTGACTCGATTTATTGACAATATAGGATAATCTTTTACTCATAGTTTTAAACTTTTTTGATTACATGTTTCAGGTTCCAGCTATAATGTGATGATTGATGAATGTTGGCAATGGTATTTGATGCAGCCGCAGACAGCCTGCATCAGACTCTCAGATTTCTTGCCATTACGCCTTCAAAGGTAATCCCTGGTCCAAAGGCCAATATCAATCCCCATTCATTATCGGCTTCCAGTCCTTCAGTCTTCATCTTCAAGCTTTCTTCCAGCATGTATTCCAGAACATAAACAATAGTGTTGCTGCTAGCATTTCCATAATCTGTTAGAGCACGCCTGCTTGATTTAAGTTTATCAGGTAACAAATCAAGTCTCTTTTCTAGCCTGTTCAGTATGGCTGGTCCACCAGGATGAACAGCCCAAAACAGCTTGTTGTAATCCTTAAAGTTATATCCAGCATTCTTCATCAACTTCTCGCAAAACTTCTCAATGTTATCCTCTATAATCTGAGGAAGTTCCCTTGCCAGCTTGAAGCTAATACCTTCTTCAGTGAGTCTACCGTCTATGGTTTTCTCCGTGTCTGGCAGGAAATGTTGGATGGCGGTATGAAGTTCAAAAAGAGGCCTTTCAAAAGTTAATATAGGATCAGACCCAACCATGATAGCCCCAGCACCATCCCCAAACAATGCAACACCAACAAGGTCATATGGCCTGTCAGCACTTGGTGGCTTGAACCCAATGATGGTAGTTTCAGAAGTAGCTAACAGAACTCTACTTCCCGGATTATTCTCTGCAATGTCTTTAGCAACTCTGAGGCCTGCCACACCTCCTGAGCAGCCCATGAAGTAGAGCATCACACGGTTAACTTCAGGACTGAGTCCGAGTCCTTTGGCCAGGTAGAGATCCCCGCCTGGCAGCCGTGCTTCGCTGGAGGACACATACACTAGATGAGTAATATCAGAAGCAGGCCTTCCCCAGTTCTTGATGCATGCTTTTGAAGCCACTATTGCCATCTCTGTAACAGCAGGGTTGCAGATATCCAACCTCTGCTTGACTGTGGGCAGGCCCTCAACAGCTAGCTCCGGGTATTTCTGCATAATCTCTTCTGACATGACGACATATCTTGTTTTGACAGTTGTTGTCTTGCCTACAAACGAAACTTGATTTGGTTAGGAGTAAATCTTGCAGAAACTAAATTCAGCCTTGATGAAAAAATATAGTGGATGTTACATAGTCTAGTGAGCTTCTCCTTGAGTTCAGGATCGTCACAATTGGTGTTCTTGAAATAACCATCGACCAGAAAATCCTGGATGACGAGTTGGTTCGGGAAGGCCTTGCCGAGTGCGAGGATGGTGGCTTTCCCAGCATTAGCCTTTTGTGTTTCATCTCCTTGGATAATATCTCCACTGCCCATATCCTCGAGATGTGAATGCCGCAAATGGATGGATTTTTGTTTCGGTTGATGGAAGGATGCAGATGAACAGATAGTTGCATTTATAGCTGCAAGATGTTCTCACCTTTGAGGATATAAAAAGTGAGGTAAGGAGTGGGTGTGGCCTTTTGAATAATAATGTGGATAAATTGTATGATCAGTTTGTAAATTGTAATACTGAGAACAAATGTTTAGCTCAGAAACAAGAAGTTCATGCAGCCTACATGCCGAATTCTTGCAGAAAAAGTTGTTCTGGTGGCAGTCAGGACTCTGACTCTGGAGCAAGCGCAGTGCGTGTAAATTGTCAAAGCAAAACGTGACATAGGTTATTCTCAGCTGTGAGGCACCCCATTGATTAAACTGGGTCGAATATAAGACCAAGAAACATATATGCATATTGTGCATAAGCGAAACAAAGGTACGACTCGCGTCATGCTATATGGCGGGACGTGGGCAGCAAAGTTATCGTTATCACTATAGATTTCACATTAGTGACTTGAATAGCGTAAGTATTGATGGTATGCGAGAAGGGATGCATCACAGGTCTGAGAGACTCTTCCCATTGATGAACTCAACAACTTGAAATGAAGTACGTTCAAGAGCAGCCGTCACAGCTGCAAGATTTTGCAAGAATTCCTCGGTAGTGGGTTTCTCGCCATCGATGATATCAGTCACAGCCTTCAAAAATATAACCGGGATTTTAAACAGGTCAGCCACATATGCAACTGCAGCACCCTGAAATGCAAATCATTCAATGTATGAAGCCACACATGTTCAGCTTAAATGCATTGGATAATTACTGTTTAATTTCAGTGCCTTGAATGAATAGTACCTCCATGTCTTTAATTGTAGCATCATTTGCAATGATTGATACTTCATCTTGTGGGCACATGTCCAGTGAGTCCCCAGTAGACAACTTTCCAACCTGAAACATTAATAATCTTAAAATGTGGAAAGGGACAAAAGTAACATGTTACATATTATCTGTCTATCTCAGAGAGGGATTAGATTTTAGATTAGAACTGCAAATACAGTAAAAGCAAGAGATAAAAAACTGTGAATGAGTCATCAAATAATCTGAGATCGTTCTGCTCTATGATCACCTTTAAATTTAATTCTTTGGCGAGATTCAATGATGAAACTGCTGGTCGCAAACCAACAGCATAGAGATCAAAGACCTGCAGGAAATTAAATGTACAAATTTAACTCATTCAACAAAAGAACTCAACTCCCATCACACAGAAAAAAATCTCAACTATGTGTCAGAAAGATGAAGGCAGTTATTATTATTATTTGAAATTTTGTGGAATAAACATCGATGCTAGAAAGTAGAAACAAATTGTTTTAAGAACAGCATACATGGAGCAAACTAACAGATAAAAGACTAACAGCTTGCACTTACAGGAATCGGTATTCTTCTATCATGAAATGCAACCTCAGAAGCCAAATACACATCACCAACAGAAGCACCTTTTGCCTGCGGCATTTGTAAAACTACAAACATGAGTAAACGGCACATTCCGTACATGATAAACTAGGCATTTTTGTATAAAGCAATTGGTGTATTCCATCATAGAAACCGGCTCATGAAAATAAAAGAAGGTTCGCACATGCATTTACTCAATCGAGAAAAACGATCTACATGCCTTAAATCCACCAGCAGTGCCTGCATTTATTATAAGGTCCGGCTTAAAAGCCTGGATAGAAGCGTAAGTGATAAGTGATGCAGAGATTGTGCCAACACTATCAACTCCTGATTCAAAAAGAGCATTATCAGGTATTCCGAAAAGCAGATTTCCAAAGTAGTAGACAATATACAAGGTTACTGGAGGCTGATGACCAAAAATTCAACAATAACACAATAACACACGTTACACGACATAACTCCACTATGGTTAATTTTCCAACTTTGTAACAAGGACAATGAGTGCACCATCTTCACCAAATAAAATGACATATCAAAATGCATACTAACCCAAGTTTGGATCCTTTCCAGGCCAGATGAGGTCTATGGTTAATTCCTTATAAGTGCCATGATACCTAACCCACGGAACACCCTCTGGGAATCTACACAACATCAAAAAGGTTAGTATCGGAATGACATTCAAGGCCGCTCACAACGAATGTATGCAAATTCAAAACAATACTTATATGATGTTAATAATGCAAAATGTTGAATGTTGTTTTGAACACGATCTCACCCTCTGAATAGTTTATTAGTTTAACAATCAAACAGTGTCGTTTTAATCACCTACTGCATAAGCAAAGTCGGTACCAATTTGTTACAACTGACAGCTCCTCATCCTGGATCCGATTCTGTATTAATTAGCTACTTAGTTCAATGCTTGCTATCAACTTCCCTTTTCTACAAACTTTTCTATTTAAAGAAGCAGAAAATTACAAAGCTGATGTAATTCGTTAGCAACTAATCAACTCCTAAATCATATCCCAGTTTCCACTACAAACTTCAGCTATGGAACTCATTTAAGCACCTCCCAAACAATACCAACTAAAAATATTTCTTTAAAATAAAAATTGACACTGAATCGAAGTTCTCCGTCAAACCAAACTTCTCCACCAGCGGACGCGCTTCCGTCTGCATAGCTAACCTCACCATACAAAACCCAAGTCAAAACACTCAAACTCAATTCTCAACTGAAACGCTTTGAAATCGAATCAAAACAACAAGATGAAGAGGATGCTGGAGATCAGCTTCTTTTCAGTCACCGTGACTTCATCGTCTTGTTGAGGAGGCATCGTCGACGACGATGTCTGCGATTTCTCTTCTCTCACAAATCGCCGATGCGGTTTTCGAGGATAATCAGGTTTTTCTGATTTCAATTTTATAACAACTAAATAGGCAAGTGCCACGCTTTTTGATAATCAATCAATTAATCATAGTTAATTACTTTATTTAAATAGTATAGGTGCTCGCAATGTGCTAATTGTTTATTTTAAAAAATTAAAATTAATAAAACCTTGTTGTAGCTTGTTTAGGGTTAATGACACTGTAGCAAACGGCGTTAGTAACAAATAGTGCTAGGTGGTTAATTGTTAACAGTGTAAGTGTTAGAGGTGGTTAAATGAAAAAAAAGTTTATAAAGGTGGTGAACTGAAAAGGGTCATGTTATAAAGGTGGTTAAATGCAATTTTCTCTTTATTTAATTAATTTTCTTAAATCATACTTTAACAGAAGTTTCTATTATTTATTTGATTTTCTTAAGTCGCGCCTTAGTGACAATATTTATCAAGGTGAAACCCAGAAGGATGGTTAGGGGGGAAATGGCGATGCTAAGATGCCATTTCTAATACTGTTTTAATGTTTTATGCACTAGGTGTATGGAAAAGGTGTTCGATATTTACAGGAGATCGTAAAGAGCCAAGTTAATGTGAGTTCAAGACAATGTTATTGTTTACAAAATGGATTAGTCTTTGGGGATAAATTGATTTATTTTTGAAGTAAAAGTATAATTTTAAAATGATTCATATTTAGCGAGGATTACTCTTAACGTGAGAGTATGAGAACGATGAAATATTTTACTTTTATGTTC
>JAWWMW010001582.1:60727-74047 GCA_035048345.1 Echeveria elegans
GCACGCAACAGATTCTTATTTAGAAACAAACTGTGACTTGCGGAAATCCTGTAACAGATGGTGATTGAGGAACGACGTACCTGAAAAGTGAGGGAAGGGAGACGAAAGCAGTGGCGGCAATTGGTCGAGATAATGAGTGAAAGATGGAGACGCTGGCCGACCCACCCGACGTTCGCTTGTCCAGTCAAGAAATGGAGCCAGCCAGACAGCGGTTGACTTGAACCGACCCGACCCGTGACGAATATTCTCCAAGCTGCTGATGGGGCGTTTGGTTTCGGGCTTCTTTGTTTATGGGCCGACTTTGTGGGTTGGATCGGTAAGTACCGAATTTATGGTTATTTGGTGTACTGAGTTGAAGAAAGTGCTAAATTAAATTGAAGGATGTGTTGGACGAGGAGATGCTACAATTTGTACCGGTATACCCTAAATTTTTTTCTCACTTAACCACCTCTATAAAATTTAAAGTTAACAAATAACAATCTTTTTATTATAATTTATTTTTATATGGTATAATATTTTTTGACTATTT
This sequence comes from Echeveria elegans, assembly GCA_035048345.1. Lineage (NCBI taxonomy): Eukaryota > Viridiplantae > Streptophyta > Magnoliopsida > Saxifragales > Crassulaceae > Echeveria > Echeveria elegans. The sequence goes on from JAWWMW010001582.1 coordinate 61,257, forward strand.
AAAATTTCTTTGCATTTTTAAAATTTTGTAAGAATTTTTTCATATTAACAATGATAGTCATTTTTTTAAGTTGAAATTTTATACAGGCGGTTTCATTTAAACTTCCTTTATCAAATAAAAGGTGTGTTCTTTTGACCTTAAATTAGCACTTTGAATTATATTTCAGTTCCATTCAGTTCAGATGAGATCATTTCAGTTCAAATCAGACAAGTTCAGTAGGATTTTAATCATGCGATTTCAAAATTAATAGAAACTCAACTGTATCCAAATTTGTCGATAAAATTTCTATCATATGTATACCGCTCATTGTAATTAACAAAGTTAATGTTCATTAAAAAACGAACAAAGCAATTTAAATTATAATATAAATTTAAATTAGAACAAAAGTCATGCATCATTTATGATCATATCATCGTCAAAATTATTCTGAGCAATCTGAAAATTTATCATGTCTCACACTTGATTTATTTGCTCTTTTCAATTTTTTTCAAAAATACCAAAATCTACAAACACGAACACCTAGTCATGCGGCAAAATTCGAATGTTAAGTTTATGCATGCGGATAAAATTATGCATCTAGTAGAAATATTTATAAAGTGGATATATTTTTGTCCATCCCTATTTTCAACTACTTCGAGCCAGTGAATATTTCTTTAATCGATAGTTGTAAAGTGGATAACTGTCTCCAAGGCTGGAAGTGGTAGTGGGCGTAACTTAGGAGATTGACAATATTTTGTTCTGTTCCATTTAATTCAGATCGGTTCAATTTAGTAGAATTTTCGTTCAGGTGAAAAGAACAAACCCTAAATATATAATCTCTTAAATTTCCATTCATTTTTCTTCTCATCACTGAAATTTGAGTACTTACTTTTAACCACTCATAGCATACCTTTTTTTTTAAACATCAATAGTCAAATTTTCACGTCAACCACTCATAAGACACATATTGTTTGGCCACCAACTTTACGAGAATCGGGCAACTTGAAGTAAAATAGTTCCAAAACCATATATAGACCTCGGAAAAATCTCGAGTAAACCATCAAAACACATAGGCTCCGTTTGGTTGCGAGGAAAAAGAAGAGGAAAGGAAAATTTTGAGAGAAAATGAATTTATGCATTTGGTTGTAAGGGAAAAAAATATAAAAAATAGGCAAATTGGGATCAAATTTTTCTTACAACTTTCTCATGAGAAAATCATTTTTCTTTAATTTTTCCTTTCCTCGCCTTTTTCCCCGCAACCAAACTGGGCGTAAATGCATTCGTGGATGATCAAACCTGAAGCCATGCCAGTCTGTCCAGGTCTGGATTCAGAACCTCTTTTTCGATTAATTTATCTTTGCGTTGTGAATATCCCAGTTTTATGTTGTAATTTGTATTATCATTTGATTCCATGTTGAAGTGTAAGACTGGAACACTGACCATATGCTAACTTTATTTCATATATTAAAGTACCAAAAAGGCTTGAAAAGGAATTACACAGATCTACTGCTTATTGTTTTTGTAGTTGATATTTAGTAGGTAGAATCTTCAGGTTAAAGACAGGTGGATAGCCTCTGTTTTGGCAAAAGATGATGATGTTCATATATGCGTCTGTAGATTTGCAGCTTCACCTGAACTTCAGATTCTTCATCCTGGTGGTGAAAATTAAACTGATGATTAGCAATAATTTATAGTCATAAATCAAGTTATTAAGTTTGTCGGTGCTTAGCTATTTTGGATGTGAAGTGGTTATTCCAAGCATTTTCAACAAGAAAATTTGTCTGAGTTAGATAGGTAAGTCATAATGCTCTTTCAAGGCCTAACTACATGACTGCAAACATCTATAACTACGTGTCTGTTTTGTTCCATTGACATATCTTAGCACAGATTTAGGTACACATTGGAGTATTACTTTTTTTTTTTGGGTATGTCGGTGAGATTTTATTCTGCGAATTTCATGAGGATGAAATATACCATTAGGCTAGGAAGGTGTGTCTTGTATTTTGTTCGATTTCTTATAACAGTGTTGGATATTTAGAGGAGTTGTGTTATTTCATGAAAAAAGTAACATATAGCGTCATACCTCTTTTCATTCTCCTTAAGGCTTGCATGTCCTTCTGTTGATGTGGTTTTGTAGTTAGGAAATGGCACTTTTCCAGCTTCGATGAACTTAACATCATCCAAAAGGTTTTGATATTGCTTCTTCACTTCCTCCACAGTTTTTCCACCGACTGCCCTGGCAATGTTATACCAACGATCAGGTGTTTCCTCGTCATAAACAGCCAATGCATTCTCAAATGCTTTGTTTTGCTCGGCTGTCCAGGACGATGAGCTAGACCTAGTAGACATGGAACTTGATGCCATTAGGGTAGTTCTAAATATGGTCGAGGGGAAGGTAGCAAAAAAAACTGATCAAGACAAAATACAAAGGGTTGTCGAGAAGGTGTGATGGAGCATAGAGGCTACAATGCATGACCTTATATAGTGCGTGTTACTGGATTTACCTGCGTGATTTTCCACTTGGTTACAGTTAAATTTATTTATACCGAAATGAAACTTGACTCTTATTTCAAATAGAATCAAATAAGTGCAAACTGTACATTGCTATCTTTTAAACACCTTACTCAAATCTCTCACGTAAGTTATTAACTTGGAATCTCTGTCAGGTTTTCAGAACTTTAAATAAGTGCAAGCTAGCTTTTAAACCATTGTTTTGGATCTCAATAAATGTTTTCTGTTATAACCTGGTGTGTTGTTAGTGATATCACATTTGCCTAATTCTTCGTCGATGATCTGGTTCTGGCAGGTTTTTAGAGTTCAAAAGGATAAGCATTGCTCATCCGAATAAAAACAAAAGTAGATATCCCAAAGGTAAGATGTTTAAGATTTTATTCAGATCACATTACTGCTTTATTCTTTCGTCCTTGCAAATAATTTTTAAACATCATGGATTGTGGGACTGGGATGATACATAATCTCCTGGTAGCCTGTACTGAGAGTTTCACGTGTGAACCACACGTCATTTATGGTTTTTATCTCATTTCTGAAACTTTTTCTCTGATGCAACTCTTCATGGTGAAGGTTGAGTTTTACTCCCCTGGTGGACAACATTCCAAGTGCCAAACTCTGCTGCTCCTGCTCTCCACTCCAGCTGACGCCTTACAATAATGGTGTTATTTTGGTTTAAAGTTCTTCGAAAAGTTGGGACCTCCTCTCCTGAATTATTGGTTTTTTCAGTTCCAGTAGAGGTAATGTCCTTATATGTAGAATTTAGATACCCTTTGCCAAATATTCGAACCTAATTTATTTTTTTTTCCTGGAAAATTAAAACATGTAAACTCTGATGCTAAAGAAACACATTTTCGACCATTCTTATATATTTCCGTTTGTGTTCTTTTTGTTGTGAATAGATTGCTGAGCATAAATTTTTGATGAAGTTTGGAGGAGCTAATCATAGATTAAATGGTACACAGTACACAGCGAATAAAAATAGAAAGGTTTTGGACCCTTTGATGCCACCATATCGTTGAGTATCTATGTGAAAGATATTCCAAGTACATCTTCTGCATGATCAGTTGTTGTTATCTCCGCATAAAGATATGGAGGTTGAGCTTTGGGAACCTGACGTCAGCTACCGATTCTTGGATCAGTTTTCCTCAGGACGGTAACTTACATCTGTCTCTACTTAGTTTGACATTTTGTGTATTTAATTAGTAATGTGATGTAGATATTTCGATGATAAAATAATTATCCTCGGACAAGTGATGACGATCTGCTGTCTGCGATGCATATGGTTAATCACGTGAAGCCCGTTGGAATAGAAGTAAAAAAAAAAAAATGTTTTGGTTTGTTTAGCATCGAGTATTTGCTTGTTGTATCTTTCCCGTCATGTTTTAAAATAAGAGTAAATTGCACTTAACCACCTTTATAATAAGGCCTTTCTCACTTCATCACCTTTATAGATTTTCTTTTCACTTAACCACTTGTATAAATTTTAAGTTTTTACTTAACTACCTAACAAAACTTATTAATTTTTTTAAAAAATGTAAAAAAAAAATCAAATGTAAAAAATTATATACATGATATATATAACATTCTTTTGCTTTGGTTCATAATGAAATTTTGCATTATTAAAAAAATCAATTTTTAAAAAATTATAATAGTTTTAAAACTTTTTTCTTTTATAAAAATTAAAAATTAAGGTTTAATTGATTGTATATTATTTTAAATTTAATATAATTTGTTTCTTATTTGGTATATAATTTTGTCAAGTTTTTTGAATTTTTTTTTCATTTCAAAATTTTTTTAATGAGCTTTGTTAGGTGGTTAAGTGAAAACTTAAAATTTATATAGGTAGTTAAGTGAAAACTTAAAATTTATACAGGTGGTTCAGTGAAAAGAAAATTTATAAAGATGGTGAAGTAAAAAAGATTCTATTATAAAGGTGGTTAAGTGCAATTTTCTCTTAAAATAATTTACGTCGATGGAAAATGCAATGCTGGTGAAGGGTCAGCTGCAATGCGCGACGCGCAACTGTTGCGACTTAGGGTCTGTTTTTTTGACATTAATTTAATTTCTGTTCAGTTCAGTTCAGTTCAGTAGATAAACATTCACTATTTTTAAAATTATTTTAAAAGTGTAATAAGACTTGAAACTATGAGGCAAGCTTAAGACGCATTCACTATTGCCAAAACTAATTTTTTTAATTAAAAATAATATACAAATATAATTAATTAATTAAATTTAAACTTTCTGTTCAGTTCAGTTCAATTCAGTTCATGTCAAAAGAACTGACCCTTAGAATCGCCCACACAAATGGCAGATGCGCCCAAGCCAAACAACGGTGACATTTCAATCAGTAGTAATGCAACGGTGTCCGCAGCCAAGAGTGTTTATCACCCAAATCCCAATTTTTTTACCAATGGAGGTGAAATGAGCACGTCCATGAGTGACCCCAAACATCGATTTAGAATAGCTTATTCCATTTTCAGAAAGCATTCCTAATGCTCACGCATAGATTTCAAATCGTCACCACACAACATGCTTTCTGACGTATGCATCTTTAAACTGTATTATTTACGTGATTCACCAGGAATTTTGAGTAATGGAGCATTTCGTTGAGATAGAGTAATCAAACCAAAATAATAATAAAAACTTACAACATTAGTTCAATTGAAATCACGGTCTGAAAGAAAGTCAACAATAGCATATTCATCACATTTTAAAAACAGAATACTAAATTACCCAAAATCATGTGCTGCTTTGGAGCACGAGGAGCACCTGGGGCACCACCAGCAGCCTGACCAGGCTTTGCCTGATCTTCCTGTAAAGGAGAGAAAAAGAAGAGTTAATCCTCATATAAATATTTGAACAACATATTCCAATGACACTTTCAAAAACTTAGGTTCTGAATACAGAAGCATGCAAGTAAGAGATTTGAGATGTCATATGGAAGAACAAAAGCATAACGGTCTAAAAAACCTTAACGATTTCTCATGGGCCATAATTAGAATTCAGAACATCTACTGCAGCATGGCATGGAAATCTATTAGTTCACCGAATGGCATCATTTAGTGGAAAAAAATCAGACAAGAAGCTGATCACACTTATCAGTAACTTGGCTGTTATACAGTCGTATAAAACATAACATGAAATAATGACATACCACTTGACAAAATCTGCACAAAATATGAAATTTTACACGCACAAAAAGAACCGCTATAAACAATACAAAGAGGAACTTTAAATCAATGACAACATTTGCACGATAAGAACATAATAAATCAAAGGTGAATACAAACCCTGCGTCTAAATCTCTGCAGAGGCTCACGGTTTCTCCTGTCGGTGCGGGATCGCACCCTCACAATATGGGCATGAATAACACAGGACACACAGTAGTGCAATCTTGATGTACAGCTTGGGTAGAGCATATGCTACACCATAGAATTACATTATAAACTGAAAAAAAAATACAACTAAAAATCAACAATAATAACAATGAAAAAGGTCAATTCATAAACATCTTGATGTACAGCTTGTTGCAGCTTCCATTTCTTCTCTTGAAAGTATGAAACAGATCATCATCAACAACGACAACGGCAATGTTAACATAAAAAACACGGTTTACGCGAGCTTCAAAAAAAGGAGAAGTGACCACGTGGTCGACTCACGCACAATTCTGTGCTAGTTACGATTCGTCGATTGATCGATCGGTCGGCCGGCCGGCAGCTCTCGATTGCTATCTTCGAAACTGCTACTTGGGTTTTTGATAAAGCATGGAACGTGAAGGCTTGCTGGTGCGAGCTTGGGCTGATTGAATGACGAAAGCCCGTTAAGGATTGTCTCGAATGTTTAGGGTTTCGAAATGAACCATTTTGATTCTTGTAATACAAATGGCATGAATGTATGAGTTAAGAGTTATGACAACTGTTCTCTAAGGCTTTGTTTGTTTACCAAAAAAAATGAGGAAAAAAAATTTAAAAAAAATTTCATGAGAAAGTTGTAAGGAAAATTTGATCTCATTTATCTTTTTTTTTTTAAAAAAAAATTGCTTACAGCTAAACATACATTTTATTTTCACTTTTTTTTTAAAAAAATGTTCTTTCCTCTTCCTTTTCTCCACAACTAAACGGACCTAAATATAATATTAATGTACTAGCGTACCGCCCGTCGTTCCGGTGGAAATTTTTTTCGTATTTTCATCCGATTCTCCCTAAGTGCGAAATCGTTTCCGCATAATTTTTTATTTTAATGTTTATTTTTTAAATTTTTTATGTTTTATTTTATATAATTTTTGCTTATATTTTTTCCGTGTCTCCACTTGATTACTTTTTTTTATTTTTAATGTTTATTTTTAATTTTTTAATTTTTTAAATATTATTTTATGGTATTTGAAGTTTGGGGCTTCAAGTATGGGCTTAGGAAGGTTAATGGGTAATTGATAGTTTAGTTATTTTATTTGTTTAATGAAGGATAATTATGTCTTTTTACACGTTTGGTTTTAGGTCAACTTAAACATACTGATTAAAGAATTAAAAAATAAATGATCAAGTAATAGTTGGTAAGGCCATAAATGGAAAGGTCTACCGTGTAGGTTCTGTTGTGAAAAAGCCATCAGCAGTTTGTGAACATGACCAAGTTGCACAACTCGAAGTCAATGAAATGTTCAAATGGCTATGTATGAATCTCTCCTAGAGGTTATCGAGAATGAATCTCTCCCTGAGGTTTCAGAGAAAGATTCTCCTCCTAACAGCGAATGGATCCCGACAAAGAAAAAGCGGAAGAATAAGGGCAAAACTATTTGTAATAGTGCCCCTTCTCCTTCGGTTTTGGAAGTTAGGCTATCGTCCCGTGTAATACAATCTACTGAGGTGAAAAATCCAGATTATATTTATCCCTCTAAAAGATTGTATGAGTGTTTCCTAGCCTTTTTGAGTGCCTTTTTTTTATACTAACTATGATCCAGACTTTTTGTATCATCTTTTAATAAATAATATTATTTTAAAAATGTTCAAATTGATGGAGAACCAACCAGATCAATCCGTCCTGTACATCTCATTTGGGAGGGGTGGATCATTAACATATGAACAAATTCAAGAGCTGGCTTGGGGTTTGGAGTTCAGCCAACAAAGGTTCATCTAGCTAGGTACTAAGGCCACCTCTAGACAACACTCATAGTTCTTCTTCTCCGTCTATTGGCCATGCTACCCCATTGGACTACATACCCGCCGGTTTCCTTTCCAGGACGAGAGACGTAGGCCCCGTCGTCTCAATGTGTGCTCCGCAAGCAGAAAACTTAGGACAGTCAATAGGAGGGTTTCTAACTCATTGTAGATTCATGGAACTCCATTATTGAAAGTGTAATCAATGGTGTACCAATATGCTGAACAAGAGTTGAATGCAATGTTGAATAAAAGAAAATGACACACTTGGTTTTTGACAGACACCAGGGGAATGGAAGGACTTTTTCATTCACACTTATCTCTTTTACATTCAGCCTATATATATTGATTTTCTATTCTAATTATAAACTATTAATAATGATTAATAATAAATTATATACTAAATACTAGTAATTAATACTATATAATTAATATGACAGTTCATTCCTAACACCCTCCCTAAATTTCAACTTCCTCCAATGTTGAAATTGCACTGCTTTTGAGCATGATAAATTGGACCTATGAAATTGGGCCGAGAAGGTGAAGGGAGGCTGGCAGAAACTGGTGGGCCGATTTAGGAGAAGTTGGGCCAACTCTTGGCCTAACCTGATTAGGGGTTTGGTTGGAAATATGTAATCTGAGGCAGAGTGCGAAGTGTGTAGCTTGACGGCTGATGAGATAGCGTCTTGATGTTTGACTGGACAGAGCCGAGGGAGAGGTGACATCGCGGTACGACGTGTTAAGTTTTAGATCTGCTAGAGTCAGTGAGGATCGTTTAGTCTCCTTTTATCTGGTCCCTGAGAGGCTGCAATTAGGATTTGGAATCGTCGACGTTCACTCGAAGACGGAGGTGAGTTTCTATTTTTTTAATTCACCCTTTGGGATGCAATGCATCCTAATGGACCAAAACCATGGAATTCCGTTCATGCAGCTCCTTTTTTTAAAGAAACTGATGAGTTTTGGAGTACCGAGAGATGTACTGAGCCGCAGATCTGATTTTGATGATGCCTCAGAAACTGGATGGGCTTAGTTACGATCGTCGACTGGATAATTAGGGCGGGACACAACCAGATATATCTCGATCGGCGAAAAGACGGAGGTAAGTTCAGATCTGATGATGAATTGAGTGACAGAAACAATGGATCTGTTTTCATGGGAATTGGAATGTGACGTTGCGAACAAGTGAGCACAAACAAAATTTTGATGATATAAAACTGAATCTGATAAGCCATCGAAAGGCATGAAGAGCAGTGGAAGATAGCCGACGGAGACGTTGGCCTTTCGTCGGAAAGACATGTTTGACAGAACCTAATCTGATACCATGTAATTAATAAAATAGAATAAACTGTTTTTTTTAGAGGGAGAGAAATCTGTAAACAATAACAAAGAAGAGATTTTATTTGAGGCAATTGATCATATAAAAGGGGCTTTTTAAAATAGAAAGTATAAAGAGATCTAGGTCATTCATCTGATTGATCCTACGTCCTATATTAGATCATAATATTAAATGATATTTAAATAAAAAATAGACAAATATGGAAATACACAATATTTGAATTAATAATATTATATTCTACATTAATCCATAATATCTTTCTCGACATTTTTTAACGAATATCATCCTCATTATCACAGTACAAAATCATGTTTGAAGAGATAACATCATGCCGATCGGAAAGAGATGAGCCATGAAATTCTTATCTTCTGTTTGATGTACATAATTCATGAATTGGATGCATTTTTTCATATACAGCTTTTTTCTGTCCCCTATTTGAATTTTATAATTTTTAAATTGTCTACATTATATACATGACAAACGAGTCGTCAGTCAGATTGGATGCGTATGAACTGGCGAGGATTACAGATCTGATGAGGAGATTATATTAAAATTCAACAAGACGATTATACCATTTTATATGGTTTAATAATTTTATAGCATAATTTAATCCTTAATAACATAACTTCAATATCTAATCATAATCATTCATTTAATCTCAGTAAATGATGTATAATTTTTTGTACTTTAAATATATAAAGAATCATTTTTACCTGATACCTTCCCTTATTTATTACTGGAGAAAGTTAAAGATTGTACATTCTCAGGAGCCCCTTTAATATGGTATGCAGGCTCAACCAGCTCAGCGCCGACTCCGTCGGTCCAATCGAGCGGACGAGTATCCAGTATAGTGGTCCAATTAATCGGGCCCAGAAAAGAATGAGCAAAGCAACTTTGTGCATACAAAACTTAAAAGCTTTAAGAAAACAAGTTCTTTGATGGCTTGAATCTCACCATTCTTCTTCAACGTCTCCTTACTTGGTTCATCGTCTAATTTGATTGTCATAATCGCCCGTTTCAGCACCGATGTCCGATTGACGGACATGAACCCAATTTTCACATTATGAGCACCAAGTACGCTTCCGATAATGCCCGGTTGATCAACTTGTCTACATAGCAACAAACTTCCATCTAAACTTGCACTCACATTGAAACAACCAATTTTGGTCAAGTATGGAGTAGTTCCTTTAACTCTGTATTCGACTTTGATGTCACCAGTCTCTGCCATTGCGCTAGCGAACTTGAATGAAGTCTAGCGGGTGTTACGGTGAGTTGTGTAGGAGGATGAGGTCCTCAGTTATTCGAAAGACGGTTTGTTTGGCCATGAAGTCCGCATTGACCAAGTTTATGTTATAAGTGGAAACTGGCTCGAGTAAGCCCTTGATGACCATAGCGCGTAGGACTCGGGTGTGTAGGTCGCTTTGATCTCTTGAAGTCGCATAGGTCACTTTTACTGAGTTTACGGCGGTCCCTAGGCTCACTAGTTGCATTGGTAGTCTGCCTAATTTTTCTAATAGGTGGTGAGCATATGGGGGGGTTAGCTCGGCCAAGACCTGTGAAATCAAGGAAGCTGATCTCACTTTGAGACCTTAGCATAAATAATGTATCAATATGTAATTTTTTTTTTCTCGACTGGATTTAGTACCTTTGGAGGGACTGTTGGCGCATTGACGACCGTTGATGAAAGCTCACGCAACGCACTAATGACAGCCTCGGCTACTTCCAGGGCAACACCTTCCTAAGCCATACAAACGAGTGTCAGGAACAAGAAAAGAAAATCAAGGGAGAAAACTGAAAAAGGGAAGTTCTTATTTAGGTGTTAATTTATCAGCTAGGCGACGCATGAGGCATGACTAAATATTCAAGAAAATAGAACATTACTCACCTGAGCTTCTATCGTTCTAGAGCCAAGATGAGGCGTCGTTGTAACGTTCTAGAGCCAAGAACATTTTCTCTGTATTTGATGTAAGTGGCATATGCAAAGAAATAAAGTCCGCCGTAGCCAAGGCCTCGTCGAAACTAACTAACTCGACTCCCACAGCTCGAGCACGAGCACGGTCTAAGGATGCATAATGATCATATGTTATCACATTCATTCCTAAGCCCTTGGCTCGTCGGGCCACCTCTAATCCAACCTTCCCAAACCCGATCACTGCCAACGTCTTCCCTACTAGTGATACCCCTACATACTTGCTCTGATCCCATTTCCCTGCACAAATCAAACCTCGTCAAAAAAATTCTGTTAGGCGTCACCGAATCGTGAATGCTCGGTCCTTAGGGCAAGCGCACCAGTGGACAATGAGTTGGATCTTCCCTTACCCCAGTCGAAGGTCCAACCCATTGTCCATAATTTGTAAAACGCACCAGTAAAGATCATCCACTATTCATAAATAATATTTGTATCATTAATTAATTATTAAAATTTATTATAAATCAAATTTAATAAATAAATTTATTATTAAATATACGTATTTATATTTTTTATTGAACTATATTTTAAAATTCAAATATTATAATTTATCAAATATATATAATTTATTTTCATATTTATAAATATATGTATTTATATTGAACTATATTTATTAAATATACGTATTTATATTTTTATTGAACTATATTTTCATATTGAACTATATTGAACTATGTGTTTGTGTATGAAAGTTGAAAATTCGAAAAACTATTTGATTTGTGTTAAGTAATCATAATATAGTTTAAATTAAAAAAATATAATTTTATAATAAACAAAAACACTAAAATAAAAATAATACTTATAAATATTTTTGAAAAAAAATAAATTTGATATAATTTTAAAATAATGCAACAGAAATATTTAATAATACTATTATATTCATGGTCCGGACTATTGGTTGGGTCGTGGGAAGGTTCGAGTCTTCATCTCGGTGGACTAACTTTCAGTCCAACCCAGCTGTCAGTCCATTGGTGTGCTGTGAAGACCCAAGTCCTGCCCCAAGTCTTAGTCCACTGGTGCACTTATCCTAATAACATGCTAACGAATAATGTTTAGATGCTTGATCATGACATTCTAAGGGTGAATTAGGTCCCTGATCTCTTTTATTAAATAGTTTAAAATCTTAATCAATCTTTGTTTTTGCCTACTGCTAGGAATCCTCGTCATAGTGAGAAACCCCAGAACCATATAAAGAACTTGATTTGACCTCGATTAATTCAACAATCAATCAATGCTGTAGGGATTTGACTTTAAATCTTCGTAGAATTTATAATTATTGTTTGACAATTGCGTGCGGCATTGATATACCCCTAAAATAAAAACGTCAAAATGAAAAGAACTGGGACGGAGATCATTGCCCTTCTTCATTGTTGTCTGCTTCTATATAATGAGAAAGATCATATTTACATACCCAACTCTAATGCCCTTTCTTCTACGCCCCATCTCCACGGCTGTTGCTGTGTCATGTATTTAAACCATTTTTCACATTATCCGATGTATGAATAGTTCGTACTTATACATCATACCAAAATTATATATTTAGATGCTATAAATAAAACAATAATGATGATGAAGCTAGGAAGCAAGAGAAATAAGACCCATCCTCGGCTCAGCCCAGCCCACCCTGCCGGCCCGCCTTGGTGTAGCTTTATGCTCTATTCTTTTGACATGAATTGAAACTAAACTGAACTGAATTGAACTGAACTGAACAAAAAATTTAAAATTAATTAATTAATTATATTTGCATATTATTTTTAATTTTAACAAAAAGTTTTGACAATAGTGAATGCGTCTTAAGTTTGTCTCATAGTTTCAAGTCTTATTACACTTTTAAAATAATTTTAAA
>JAWWMW010001582.1:86558-96820 GCA_035048345.1 Echeveria elegans
TCAACTGGCCAAGGTTCCTGACTTTTCGGAACTGCCTGACAGCAAGGTTCCTGAATTGTAGGAACAACCTGTTGACTAGGTTAGTAGATAGGGTTTGTTTGTCATCATCAATTCAATCGGTTCCAACATGATCAACTCAAAATGAGAAGATGTGATGAACGAGGAGGAACGACATCTTCGTCGTCCTCCTCTTTCAAAGTGGTTGACCACTACACCGCTGAGCAGAGGAGACGAATAAACAACAAGTACATAACAGAAATGTTGCACGCGGAACTCAATAACTATGTCGATGACGAGAAGATAGGCCGCTCCGATCGGTACTCGATGAGGAGCAGCGACTCATTCACCATGTCATCGTTACACAATCGGACGACCCAATCAGAGCATTTTGCATCGACTCAGTGGTCGAAAGTCCCGAGCCTGAACGAGGGAGTACTTTGTCGAAACGGGCTGATCGGATCGATTTTACGCGAAGAGGGCCACATATACTCGCTAGCGGTAGATGGAGATTTGCTCTACACAGGATCCGACAGTAAACATATTCGGGTCTGGAAAGGGTTGAAGGAGTTTTCCGGGTTCAAGTCGGGTAGCGGGTTGGTCAAAGCCATTGTGTTATCGGGTGAGAAGATCTTCACGGGTCATCAAGACGGAAAGATTCGGGTTTGGCGCGCTTCGGTTAAAGATCCGACCGTTTATAAACGGGTCGGAGCGTTACCGAATTTCAAAGAGTTTGTTAAAAAGTCGTTTAACCCGAAGAACTACGTGGAAGTCCGACGACACTGTAACGGGTTACGTATCAGACACTACGACGCCGTTTCGTGTATGAGTTTGAATGAAGAGGAAGGCTTGTTGTACTCTGGCTCTTGGGACAGAACGTTAAAGGTGTGGCGGGTGTCGGATTCCAAGTGCGTCGACTCAGTCAACGCACACGACGACGCGGTCAACGCAGTAGTAGCAAGTTTCAGTGGTCTAGTCTTCACCGGTTCAGCCGATGGCACGGTGAAAGTTTGGAGACGACAGTTTGACTCGGTCAACGGAAAGTCAACCATAACACATACCCTTCACCAAACTTTGTTAAAACAAGAAAATGCCGTGACGGCGCTAGCCGCAAACGCCGCCGAAGGTTGGCTGTACTGTGGAGCGTCCGACGGGCTTGTGAACTTTTGGGAATGCGGGAAGCAATTGAGTCATGGTGGAGTGTTAAGAGGGCATAAGCTAGCTGTGCTCTGCATGGCAGCAGCTGGAAATTTGGTATTTAGCGGCGGAGCGGATAAGAGTATTTGCGTGTGGCGAAGGGGAGAGGGAGGAGTGCATACTTGTCTTTCGGTCTTGTCAGGACATACCGGACCGGTTAAGTGTTTGGCCGTGCATGAGGATGATCAGGAGTCTGCCAAGCAGGATAAGGTTTGGGTAGTATATAGTGGGAGTCTTGATAAGTCCGTTAAGGTTTGGAGAGTGTCGGAAAAGTCGCCCGAGTTGAGAAAAATGCAACTTATTTGAGTGTTCATGAAGCACCGGAAAAACTAGATTTCATGGCCAATTTGCAATTTGCAATTTGCATGCAATGCTATGGTGTAAAATGTGATGATTTGCTAAGTTTGAGCTTGTTGGGTTTTAATGTGACCAGGCCCAATAAAGCAAGAATAGCCCAACTGAAAATATTGAAAAATTCTTGAACAAGTTATATGAGTGTTTTGTATTGTTTGACAACACTATCAACTTTGATAAGTTGTTAATCATGGAGCTCTACTGCTAAGTGGACATGAAGATATGAATGATGACCAGATTTCTTGAACAAGTGGAAAATCTCTTGCTTTCCAACATCTAAATCTCCATTAAGAGATAAGTTAACACAAACACAACTCTCTACTTAGTTGACAGATTTGCCGTAGCGTCTCGTTTAAATCTATTTATCTCGACTCTAATTCGGCTAAAACACCTAATCTAGCCCCTCGAATGCGACATTAAGAGAACTAAGTATGTGTCAGGGCCATTTTAGACCTATCCATTTCTCGCTACAAAGTGATACTTAAACTCTAATATGGAAACACATGCAGCAATGCACCAACTTTTTCTTGAATGGGATCTCCACATTTTTCTCTAAGAAGTCTCTTCTTGTATTAAAAACTCTAAGACGCATCTGAGGGTACATTGTTGAGTTGCGCAACATAGTCACACCTCAACTATGGGTACGTTTATAGGCCATATATCGCCGGGGCTGGCCTTCGCCTTCCTTGGTTTATGGCACACTTTCAGCACCATTAGAGAACCTACTACAAGGCAAGTCCTTCGAGTTATACGACAAGGTTTTGGTATCCTTTGAACACTAGTATCCATTGTGGTAAACTTAAGCTTGTTGAGCTTGTTTTTTTTACTCTTGCACTCTATCTTGGCTATAGTTATGCAAGTTTTTGACTACCCTTTTTTCCGATTGGCCTTCAAGTTTGATAATTTCGAGCACGCTACGATTTTCCTCCACCTTGCGGTGTTTTCAGGGTTCGCTCTGTACGCTAGGTTACTGGTTTGTCTAACTCCATGTCCGGGATTGTTGGGATCTTGGTTTCATCTGTTTTTGGCCAGAAATTTTTTTTGTTACATGTTCACTCAACTGACCATGTCGGACTTGAAAGACACTACCACTGGATCGTACAAGTTATAGTCTTTATTTCATTCATCGCAGCCATGACTTGTACTCTTCTGCCCAACAGCTTCTCTGCAGCAATAATCCTCTCAACCTCAGTCACACTCCAGGGCTGTTGGTTCACAATTATGGGATTCATGCAATGGATTCCTGACTTTGTTCCTCAAGGCTGCATTATGGACTTGACAGATGACAGGAGCGCCCATGGAGCGGTGACTTGCCTGACTCACGAGGCAGATGTTCGAGCACGAGCTCTGGCTAATATGCAGTTCAGCTGTTGTGTATCTGCAGTATTGATCATCACTGCAAGCATTTGTACAAAAATGGCTGCCATGCAATCACAGAGGTCTCAGTTCGTCGAGTATGAGCAGCTTCACGTTAGGCCAGCTGACAATGTTCCGATTGCCACTCATGTCTTCAAGCTATAAAAACGCATCAAAAGTCCATTCTTTTTCCAAACTGTATCAATTTCGGGTTTTTGTAATTTTCAAGCATCGAACTTTCGCATGAATCAAACAAAAAAACGTTGCGAAACATGTACAAAAATCGTTGTGGAATATGCAGAATATTATGTAGTATTATTCTACATCGAATTCAAATGAAAATACGACAACTCTGAAATCTGAACGTATAATAACAAGTAGAAGAGACCACATAAAGGTATCATCTTTACTCAGCTTCCTCCACAAAAGCCTCAATCCTGAGCAACACAAACCCAACAGAAACTCCAACAAGAGTAAGTCCATTCATGATTGCAGCGATCTTGAAAATCTCAGCAATGGCATTACATTGAGCTGACAACCCACCTCCACCATTTCCATCTGATCTAAATGAGCTTACAATCTTAGCAAAAGATTGCTCAGTTGAGACAGGAAGTCCTAAAGACGAGACACTTGTGTTCTGAGCCTTGAGTCCTCCAAATGAATTCAGTCCTGTACAGTAACTGTATCTCACTTTGCTAGCTTTAGGCTTTGTGCTCCTTTGAGTGGATGATGCCACCAATGGAGTGAATGTGGCTGATGCTGTTGCAGTTGCTGACATTTTTCTATGATAAAAAAAAATCAATGAAAATTAGTACAATAAGTATCAATGTGTGTGAGTGAGTGATTTTGAGGGTTGTGCAAACTGGGTGTGAGTTTTAGCTCTTCCTTGATTGTTCAAAGATGATGGGGTGAAGAAAAGTATTACGTGAAATTTTTAAGTAGGAGGAGATAAAGTGTTGGAAAAAAATGGTTGGTGCATATCAAGATTATATCTTTTGGGTGAGAAAAAGGATTGCATAAATGTTTCTCCTGTTTAACATGACAAAAAACTAGTGACCAAGTACTT
This sequence comes from Echeveria elegans, assembly GCA_035048345.1. Classification (NCBI taxonomy): domain Eukaryota; kingdom Viridiplantae; phylum Streptophyta; class Magnoliopsida; order Saxifragales; family Crassulaceae; genus Echeveria; species Echeveria elegans. Next base: position 90,529 of record JAWWMW010001582.1, read on the forward strand.
CAGAGTTTCCGCAAAATCGTATGATACCGTAATCAGATGAGTACTCATGTTGTGATATTTGAACATAAATCTCTTAGGTTGATCGAACACACAGCTATTTGTTTCAAAACAATACAGATGAGTTGAAAGAGTTGCGTGAATAAGATTATGACTGATTTGTTAGCTGATGGAGTTAAAAGAGGTCCGACCAACACCTGACGTGCCTAATTTTTCACCAAAGAGAGTTTGGAGAGAATCGCAGCGGCGAGTGCCTGATTCTTTACCAGGTGGAGTTACTGACAGAAGTTCGCTGTGGTACAAGCCTTACGGTTTACCACGTAGAGTTGGAAGAGATCTGCCACCAAAGCTGTCTGTAGCGAATGCAGTATGGAGCAGTTTCAACAAGTGGCTAGTAGTGTATACAGAGCTGATGTCCATTTCCGAACAAAGTATAATGAAGTTGCTGAGGAAGTAAATTCATGGGCGGAAGAAAAAAACAGAAGGCCTCATCAAAGACTTGCTTCCTCCTGGATTGGTTGTTGCAATGACGCGACTAATTCTAACCAATGCTATTTATGAGATTTTGAATCGAAAACTCATCTTAATATAAGATCTCTGAGTGTTCATTAATAATTATATATTTTCTATTAATTATATTTTAATAAAGAACACAAAATGTGTAATTATTTATGAACACTAAAACTCGAATTCTCAAATACAATGGAACTAGACTCTTATGAGTTTATGCATGGTAATTCATTAGTTAAAGGTGCTGCGCCCAAACAACTTGTCATTTATGCAATTTCCTGGTCATGGATGTCTTAACAGTTTTACAAGAGAAAAAAATACGTACAACATGGGGGAGAGGGGATTAAACAATGAGAAGCTTGAGTACTCATAACTCGATTTATGACATAAATGTGTGAAACCCAACAACTGAAAACCAGAAACCAGAAGAAGCTAAGGTGTGATAACAGAACAGGTGTGGTGAGGCTTGTTAGGTTGTGATGTTTGAAGATGGGCTTATTGTTATGAATGCAGTGACGCTGACGCATCAACCAGGGCCAAATAACTAGTTGGCATTTAATGCCTAAGCAGCAACAGCAGCATAGAAATTTTCAACATGTATTAAAAAAACCTCTACCCCAGAATTCCCTTGTGGGCCTTATTTCACGCCTTCACACTTTTCTGCCAATTTATAAAGCCCTCAACCTCTTGGAACTTGGAAACCCCCGAGCATCTGCATCATCTCAAGCTTCTTGAACTTCGGGGACGGTAGGATTGATACTGTGATGGGGAATAGCTTAGGATGGCTGAAAGAGAAACACATGGTGCACCCTTTGGAAGGATCGACAGTGAGTTGTCCTGATACAAGGAAGACGAGCTTCAGGGTTAAGGTCAGGATGCCTGCTGAACGATTCAAGGATTTGGCGAGGATGAGCAGAGATGGTTCGGATCTAGGGAGCTTGATTCTCAAAGAGTGCATGGAGGGGGAGAGCCGATGTAGTATCATTCCATGCCTGAGTTCGGAACTGGACCTTCAACCTGAAAAAGGTTTAAGCACCATTGATGAAGAAAAGGATGAAGCTCTGTATATCTCCAAGAAAATCAAATAGCTCTAGCCTGAAACATCCCAGTGCTCCGTCTGATAATTTTCAAACATTGGCCTCTTAGAAAGAAAGATGTAAAGTTGTTAATATGAATATGGAATTATGTACGTTCCAACACTCTATTTTGAATTTTCCAGTGAATTTCGGAATGATATGAGTATGCCAGAAACCACGGTATGAATCTAAAATAGTGTATGTAGATAAGTCTACACTTCAGAGCAGGCTAAAGATATGTATGAGCATTTCAAAATAACTTCATTTAAGTGAAAGACGGACCTATTTGTACCATTTAGCTCCATGGCGGCTACAGAAGTTGCATCTTCTATAGTCTACATTATTGGCTTGCCACGCATTTGTTTATGAATATCAATCACAACCTCACGCAGCTCAGGGAAGACTGATATGATTAAAAGCTCTAGAGCGCCATAGGCAAGTTGCTTCACACAAATGGTAGACTGCATTCAAATGAAACATTAATGGTGGGGTAACTGTCAAGTGGGAAAAAAGCCGGTAAAATATGGAGTCTTCTGGAGCAAGGAGGCACATCGTATTGATAGGATACAAAGTGTAAATGTTTTGCAATACCTGAGAAAAGTAATAGATGTCTTTCGCGCATCGTTTGTACTGTTTCTGCCCAATCAAACTGACAAGTGTGTTTGGCGCTCTTTCTACAATGTTATAGGTAAAAATAAGAGACTGAATGATCCAAATGCACAGACGCGGAGCAAGCAATAATTTCAAATCAAAAACTATAAATACATATGGAGCATAAATCAATTTACCTAGTAACATTTTCCTGACTTCATTTGCCCTACGTGTTTCCTCAAGGTGTTGCTTGAAAGACCCCGTTTCTGAGGCCTTGTTTGTGGAAGAGCTAACAGCATGGTAAGTACTCCGAGAATTGTTGCTGTCAACCGCACTCTGGGTAGCCAGACGTCGGAAGAATGTACCCCCAGGCCACAAGATCTTGAAATCAGAAACAGAAAGTAAATGATGTCAGGGAAGTCAAAAATTGACATAAAATATAACTTAAAGGTGGCGTAGTTTCAATTAAGTTTAATAAACATCATGTTGCATCAGCTCAGCTCTTACATTTTGAATCCATCGTATTCCTTGAGCTACAACATCTTCCCTCCGCAGCCAGTGAACTTTCCTCAAGAGCCAGTCGTCAATAGCATCTTCCATCATCAACTGCAGGATTTGCTTGGATATCCAAAAGACTTGTCTTCTGCGAGTAGTTATAGATTATTTAGCTTAACAGTAAAATTATATATCAAGATAGTATTGTAAATAACATCGAAGGGTGCAATTACTCGGAAATTTTACATGTGAGAATAGATTGTTGCCGTTAGCCTTGTTACCAGTGTTACCAAATTACCATTGAACTTTCAACTCATGTAAAAACTTATTTATAATAAAAAAAACCTTTTTTGGGTACCCTAACCCTTGAAACTGAGGACAGATTGAACAAAGATGTATTCTTATCCTTACCTAAGCCATCCCCTTCTTTTGAGCTGAAATATCTTGTCCACCAGATTTAAAACCGGGACACTAACATTAGGCGGAGCCCACTGCAAAACGATTGAAACACGAGCACAACTTAATTATAACAGTTTCTAATTACGATGCGGGAAGAACAAAAAACCAGAAAAAAATCAGCAGTATGTGACTATGCTTATCTCTTGCTTGCTAGAGAGAATAATTCTAACGTAAACGAATTTTGCAGCTCAATCAGACAGAGACAGAGTGACAGACAGTAAAAGCACATCAACTGTGATAGTGTGATACCTCAGGAGGCATTCCAACAGGATCTTCAAACTGATCTGCTGTGGCTGACGGACTGGAAGAGAGAAGTCTTTGAGGTGGAGCCCATTCCAACCTCAAATCTGCTCCAGATTTCTGCTCTGAGTTTGATCCTTCAGACTGTTCCCTTTGCTCTCCCACTTGATGCGTAACACTTGGCGGGCACACTTCATTTTTCGAATTCCATACGTTGCTTTCAGCAGTAGATTCTGGCCCCATATGTGCAGAAAAATCATCCCTCTCTTCTTCTTCACTGTCAGAGAAGTTTGAGGAAATTTTTGTCTCAGCCTGCGAGACATACTGACCCATCTCATTTGAGTCGTAATTCTTCACTGACATTGAATGAGAAGCTTCATTCGGGGATGGCGATGATGCTACAACCTTGCGTGTAAATCCATCTGCAACTCCCTTGAATTGACGCACGATATCATCAACTGCATCATCTACATTTACTGCTACATAAAGCGCAAAATGGGAGGCAAGTAAGAGTCATTTTCAGTCAACGCACATTAGAAACCGAAACCAAATTCTATAGATGACAGCGCAAAAAAGATAGATTCTGCTGAAGCAAAAAATAAAAAAATATTAGCAAAGGACTCACCTGCCAAGGTTTTCATTACAGATGAAGACTTCCCGAAAGAATAATTCTACACATAAAAAGAAAGGATTTCCCTTAAATTGCTCAGTATAATTGTATAAACATGTCTTGATACGAATCAGAATCTGTACCTTCGACGAAGCACTAAAGAAATCCCAGACTTCATGATGTTCGACAACATTTGCTATTGATAGTAAATCCTGAAAAACACTTTCAATGAGACACACATGATATCTGAGATAACAAACCTACAGCGTTCGATTTAACCTGAAGATATCTATTGAGTTGAATGCACCGTTGATGGATAAACCTATCTTCTGTGCTCGATGAGAAAATTCTTTTGGGAGGCAGATGTAATGTATAGTTTGGAAAAACCTTCAGTTGACGATGCAAGCGCTCAAAGTTGCTATACCTGTTGTTGACTAAAACATATTAGTGGCAACATCTACAACCCAATTTAATAATAAAAAATTTGAAGAGATTCTGGTTCATTTATGTAGTTTATTCAAAGCATGCAAAGGTAGACCTTCTCTTTACATGCCAAGTCATGTTTTCTTCATCTTTTACGGAAATTGAATACACTGTAATGGAGTTCGCACCTATTTTCTCGAAACTTGCACCCACTACCTATAAAGAACGAAAAAATGCCACAAGCTGTTATTTTGTTACATATACAGCAAATATAACTTATTATGTAAAGCCTGCAAGACATATACGCTCACCTGACACCTTAGCCTGGGATTGGGCTTCCCTTGTATTTGTGGTGCAACAAATGACTTACTTGACGTGGAACACGCACCAGCACTTTTAATTAAACTAGAACTGTAGAAATCTTCAGAAATAACCAGCCCTTCAATGGCTCTTGGAGCTTGCTCAGGCTCTACTTGTAGTAAGGTCGCACTCAAGGATCGTTTCCGTCTACCACTATCTTCACTGGAAGCACTGCAACTCCGTTTGATAAGTTCATCTTGATGGTACTCGTTTGACTTGTTCTCAACAGGAACACCAGGCTCTCGAGACGAATCATAAACACTGCCTGAGCGTTTATGAGTGCCTTGAGATGGCAACCTCACCGTAGGCTGATTAACTTGAAATTTTTGTATGTCCAGTCTATGATCAGTCGATTCCTTTCCCGAATTCAAAGTGTCAGTAAAACAGTTGGCATCAGGAACATTTACTACTGATGTATTAACCCCATCCTTTGAACTTTTAGGAATCTTGGTGTTGTAGTGTCTTCCTATCGCCCACATATTTTCAAGATTTTCCGGATTAAGGACTTCCGTTCTTCTCTGGTTGGCTGCTTCCATAAATCGGGCCCAATTAGCAGAAGGTGTATGCACAGAGTCCGGGGCATTTTCTGTCTGATAGCTGTCTTTGACTAGTTTTAAACGATTCCTTGAATCGCTAGATGAAGAATTTCTTGACACAGAGTGGACATCTTGGACAGCCCCTGTTGCACGAGAATAATCACGATGACGATCACCCTCACCCCTACTCTTTGTCTTTGGGCCAACATCTGTATCTTTCGTTTTGTCATCTTTCATGGCAAGGACGACGAGTTCGATGACTTCATTGACGAAGCTGTAAATGCAAATCATGTTCCATCAGTAAGTTTTGATCTATGAAAATTTTATCACTTAATCAGTAATAAAACAATATCCTTCTCGACACCTATACACACAACTGCTAAGGAAATTCCTCAAGTAAACTACAGATTCACTTACACGGGGCTTGCAAAGTCCATGACAGGTCGCAGTACCAAACAAGTAACTAGTTCCCGAGCGATGCATCTCACAAGTGGACATTGAACTTCTCGTGGTCCAAGCACAACGGTCAGGACTCCTTCAACAAGCCTTTGAAGAACCTATCAGTCGAATGACAGTTATTAGTATAACAACAACCAAAATGCTGGCTCACAACGATGTGAAAATTTCAACACGCAACTCACACCTTATACTCACACTCGGGAGATATTAATGCAGGATGGAGTTCCTTTGAAGCCATACGATGATGCTTCAGTCTATCATCTCTCTCTTCTGATGATAATATCCCCATAACATCCACACCTATAGCAGCTTGGTTTCTTCGAAACAAATCAATGTGGTCACCGACTAAGTCAACTATATCCCTGGCAGCATGATACCAACAAGAAGAGAGACATTGAACACTAAAACTCCCATACTCGAAACTTAACACAAATGCGAAAAATAAGTATGGCAGACAATGCACCTCGTCAGCAAGTCAACAAGGTTCAACTGCTTCACCCTTCCTGATATTTCACCAATAGCCTCCATAATCACAC
>JAWWMW010001582.1:107697-125553 GCA_035048345.1 Echeveria elegans
TTGGCACCAATATTAGCGTCCATGATGTCATTTGCGTCCAACTGGTCGCAAATTAGCGACCATAATGGTGTGGTCGCTAAGTCGTGGTCGCTAATGCGGCAGTTTGGTGTAGTGTTCACTTCAAAATGGTCACACTTAGCGCTGCGTGACGATCTTAATCAACCATGAAACCGAAATTGACCATAGAAGAACCAGATTATGAGAGATTGCAGCAATAAACACATCACAGGAACATGTTACATGATAGAGGTAAATACAGTTATGCCTACTATTAGAGGTCGTCATATCTTTGACACAATTTTTTCTTCAGATTTGAATCTGGTTTTTGCATTAGCATGTCTGTTCTCCTTGTTACCTTCATCATTGAAACCATGCTCAGATCTTCCAGCGGCAGCAGCTGTAGTGTCAATGAGCTTAGTCATAAAGCTCCAATGCTAGCTTTTTCTTGTCTCTCTCTCAAGAATATCTCTCTACTTTGGTTTTCCAGTTGAAGGTTCGTACATGACTTCTTATAGCCAGAAGATGAGCCTACACTATTTGACTAGTTTATTAAATTTATTAACACTTTCATATTAAACTCATATGGCCTCATCCTCTCTTCATCAAATTCACACGCTTCAATTTGTCAATTCTTTGCCCCATTTTCTCACTCAATCCAATTACCAAATAAAACTGTAAATATCATTTTACCAACTACTCACTCTGTCCTCTTTTATTCTTCCTACTTTTCTATTTGGGTGTCCCCTAAAGTTCTTCCTATTTCCTTTTATGTCAATTAATTCACTCTCACAATACATTCTCTTTTCTACTTTATTACTATTCACTTTCCTACTTTTACATTATTTTATCACTCACACAATCATTTTTCTTTCTCAATACACTCTTTTCTACTTTATTACTATTCACTTCCCTATTTTTACATTATTTTTTTCACTCACACAATCAATTTTTTCTCTCTTCATACACTCTATTTCATATTTTATTATTATTCATTTTCCTACTTTTATACTATTCATTCACTCACACAATCATTACACTCTTAATATCTGTGTCAAACCTCCAAACAGGAAGATCATTTCAAGACGGAGGGAGTAGTTAGCTAAGGAATCGGAGATGCAAATTCAGATTATGAATAGAAGACAACAAAATATGAGATAGAAGTTATGATGCAGTTATGTTTTGTTCGGTACATGCACTAACTGAATTTTTTTTTTTTTCTTTTTTCGGATGTCTTTATCTCAAAATCTAAATTCGATATAAATTAATAAATTAGAGAATTGTATTTTAATTTAGGTCGAATTTAAGAGGAAGGGATCGGCTAGATCCAATTCCGTTAACTATATTGAAAGTGGGACCTATAGATATATGTAGTTGAGCCGCTCTGTGGGGACGAAGAAAAAAGAAAGTGTGACCCAGATATACGAATAAAGTACTACACGTGTTCAGCTACTACTTCGATTTCCGGTGCAAATCCTCAAAATTCAATTCCGTCCGTCAATCGACACTCACTCAACCAGAGTCGAAAAGAAGCTGAGTTTGCTGAAAAATGGGTTTGACCAAATTGTCTTTGTAGTCGCGATTATGTGGTTGACCGCCTTGTCATCTTCTTCATCGGCCAACAGACATGTCGATCATCGACTACGACGCCAAAAACGAACTAACTCGCTCAAGGAAAAATCGAGAGGTCAGAGTGTTGTAGGATAACTGGCTGACACAACACGGCTAAGCGTTCAACGCGACAGACGAGAAGGAGAAGCTGTTTGAGATTCTCAAATACAACTGATTCAAGTTTTGCCAACTGTTGACTTGAAACAAGACTCGAAATTTGACTTCATGTGTATTTGGATGATGATCATTGTGTAAAGATGGTGCTTGAATTAAAAAAAAAATGCAGATGCATTTAGGCGTTTAATCATTATTTTTTCGTAGTATTACTGAGAGGTTAACTTTCGGGAAACTATGTTGGTCAGGTGGAACCTGTTTCTGAAGTATTGCGGAAAGTTGAGCTATTTCAAAATATGCTTTCTTTGTTTCAGAAAAATGCTCATGTTGTCACCATTGATGGTTATGAAGATGTGCCTCGAGAATGCATTGAAAAAAGCTGTTGCTAATCAACCAGTTAGCGAAGCAGGTAAGAGGGCTTTTCCAGTTTTATGAATGGGTAATACTTGCTAGTATAACTAGTGGAAAGTGAGGGATAGCAATACAACCTTCTTACCCGGGGTCAAGGGAAGTGCATTTCGGGTCTATCTCCTCCATCAAGGTCGCCTACAGTTCGTGATGAATACTATGTTTTCCCCGAGGTAACAACTTGCTGCTGCCTTCACCAATATGGTTCTTACTGCTTTGGATGGGAATGCTCCCCGCACAAATATACACCTACTCATGTATGAAGGGTTTCCTCGACATTCCGAATCAATGAAATACTCCAAGAATCAGTAGCTTTTGAGACTTGTTTTACCATTCTCTTTCATTTGCTTTTTACAAATAATATATTTTTATCATTTGTAATTGTATTTCAGAGTTATAAAAATATATTATTATTTGTCCACCATCCACCAGTTTCGGTCGCTCAAGTCTCATGACCTCCCAATTTCAGAGCCAGTTGACTGCTTACCTCTATTTTTTCGGTCACTCAAATCTCATGACCTCCCAATTCTAGTTTGAGCTGTTATCGGGTTCGAACTCACTCATATATGTCATGTTGTGTGAAAGATTTTTTATTATCACTTGTAAAAAAACTAATAGTCATCATTCTTAATTTTTATTTTTACTTTCCTAATTAAGGAAATCACTTTCTTTTAAATCAAAGGCTAAAAGCTCACTTCACGATCGAAAAATTATCACATTGTTAAAGGAAATATATATACCGCTGAGAAAAAATCTCAAATCAATACTGCCAATATTTGAAGATCGCCATAAATATTAAATGATGATGTGATCGCCCAAAATAAATTAAGAAAAGCTGTCACCTACCAAATAGTTTGATTTCGCATGATGATTAATTGTTTTCTTTTAACTAAATTTCCTATTCAATTTCAACACAATATCTAATTTAGTAATTATTCACTAATCAGATTTCCAAGACTCACCACCCATTACCATATTTCACAATCAAATAATAATGATGTCATAAAATTACTAAATTTCTATGCAAAAAATTTCCATTAACCCAAAATTCATATATAGTATCAGTTCACAACATTATGTCGTCATATTACTCCCAAAGTTGCGTATAAAATACAGAGTCCGACTCTGGTTTGACTCAAAACTCCGACAACCTCGTACCATGGAAAAGATGGCGACTTTCCTCGTCTCCTCACTCCTCTTCCTCCTAATCTCAGCCCCAGTACTCGTCAGCTCCGAATGTACCTGCGACGCGGCGGACGCGTCTGAAGAAACCCACAACAAGGGCGAGCTTCTACATTTAAAGCTTTCGGCTTTCTTCGCAATTCTCATCTTGGGCGCAATCGGTGCCTGTATACCGTTGCTCGGAAAAAGATTCGAAGTTCTCAAAGCTGAGAAAAAACTCTTCTTTTTAATCAAAGCTTTTGCCGGAGGAGTCATACTCGCTACAGGGTTTATACATGTTTTGCCGGACGCTTTTGAGAGTTTAACTTCTCCTTGTTTGAAAGAGAATCCATGGGGTTTGTTTCCTTTCACGGGTTTCATTGCAATGATGGCGGCTATTTTAAGTCTTATGATTGATTCTTTCAGTATTAGTTACTTTGAGAATCGACAATGCGTTGATGATATCGAGAATGGTGGGAAAATTGGGGCTTCAGGACATGGAAACGGACATGTGAACGGTGAGGCTGTCCCGGAGTCTGAGTTGATTAAACATAGAGTTAATTCATATGTAAGTGGAAGTTGTGGCTTGAATTTTGATTGTTTGTGTTTTGTTTCTTTGTGTGTTTTAACTGTTTACTGATGATTTGATCAGGTGCTTGAGCTGGGAATTATCGTGCATTCTGTGATTATTGGGATTTCATTGGGTGCTTCGGCGGAGGCCGACACTGTAAGGCCGTTGGTCTTTGCTATTGCCTTTCATCAGTTTTTCGAAGGCATGGGTCTCGGTGGATGCATTTTTCAGGTACATAACAATCTCCCTATTACATTAAAAGTACTCTGAACTGAAATGAGTTAGTTGGACTGATGTAATTGTTTGATGTGTGGCAGGCTAAGTTCAATAATTTAAAGACGGTGTTAATGGTGGTGTTTTTTGCTCTGACTACTCCAGTAGGGATTGGTATTGGAATGCTGATATCCAACTCTTATGACGAAAACAGTCCCACTGCTCTGATGTTTGGAGGATCGTTTAATGCAGCTTCGTCTGGTATTTTGATCTACATGGCTTTGGTTGATCTTCTATCACCGGCTTTCGCACATCCTAAAATGAAGACTAGTGTGTTGCTTCAACTTGCTTCTTATCTGTCACTTTTGGTTGGTGCTGGATCGATGTCATTAATCGCCAAATGGGCATAGGATTTTTCTATGTTTTAGACTAATTATTTTTTTAAACTCATGCTCAGTTAATTACATGACCGTGTCATTACTTTTTTTCCGCATAAAGTTATTTTTTCTGTGTTTTTCTAAAGTTCGAAACAAATCATAAAGAAAATTCCAGTTACTTATATTAAAAAGATTCAAATTCAAAACACGACAGCTAAGGAATGGCTGCTTCAGCATCTCATTATCAGTAGGAACTCGAGTATATGAAGTCTTTGCTATGGTTAGCTTAGCCAAACCAGTCAGGTTTAACATACTTTAATTAGTAACTTGTATACGTAAATGGATGAACGTAAATTAAAGTCAATCGCCTATGCTCTCAGCTCACTATAGTAGGAGTAGTTTAGTTTCCAGGAGAAATGATGCTTCAATCATTGAAGTTGAAATTACTGATCAAGACATTGAACGTGATGTATACCGATAGCAAAACTATCACTAAATGCTGAAATATACTTGTATTCAAAAGTCAAAACAAATAAATTATCATGTAATGTTTTACTGAGTATTTTGATAGGTTTGGAATTTCAACTCCCTCTATGCAGAAGGCATTTGTGATTCTACCATATTTAAGATTCCAGGGAACATTGACATCAAATTTTTATGTGAAAAGAAACTGAAAGGGAATGAAAATAAAGGATTATAATTAAGATGTAACGAAATAGAGTTAATTAGAGCAAAATGAGAAAAAAAATGTCTATTGAATAATTGATGCCAAATTGTTGATGTGTCGATGAATAAGCATAATGAGTAGGAAAAAAAATGACCCACCTACTTTACTACAAGAAGAAAAGAAGTATAAATTCTCCTGACCAAATGAGGACAAAAAGTATGTAATAGAAATTTTAGAAGAAATATTTATGTTTGAGTTCGGAGAATGTTCGGTCCTTCATTACTGATAGAAGTAATATTTTAAAAAAAATACAAACGTTGTGATGTTATAGAATAAACATAAATATGATTATTTTATATGATGTTAAACACTTGACTGATGTGTGAGTAAACTAAGAGTAAACATAAATATGAGTATTGCATTACCCATTCGCGACTATTTTTCTCTAGTCACATTAGATTCAATTTGGCGTTGTGCCACTTTCTTCATGTTCTCACTCGTCTTACTCCTACTCTCAATCCCAAAACTTGTATCCCACAAACGCACGTGTGACGCCGCCGCAGACACAAACGAAGAAACCCACAACAATGCCCAAGTGATAGCACAAGACACTTCTTCCTCTCAGCCCGAATTAAGCTTGAGGTGCTCAGTCATCATCGTATTCTAGAAATGTATTGTGTTTGAGGTGCGTAAGCTTCAAACTCCGTTTACTGCATCAAACTCTTCAATGAACAAATCATCAAGAAAACTTTAGGCAAAGAAGTACTACAAAAATATATTAGAACATGACAAATAAATTTGAGAACGGCAGTCGTAAATTAGTATTCTGCAATAATTTTGTCATCCTTGAATTTTTGATTGCGGAAGAAACATAACATTTCCTTCATAGTATATGTTCGATGGTGCGAATTGGGGAAGATGGTTAGGCTATAATTAACAATTCTCCACACATTTGCAGGAGTCACAACTTCGTTTGACACTCTCAAAAAAAAAGCTTGAAACCTCCATCTAGTAAAAAACTGAAGCCAATGAGTAGTACATATATGTGTGGTGTTTAACAATTAACATGTTAATAATTGTGTAAAGTATACTAATTATCAGTAACATTAATTTACATGTATATTGTCCATGGGGATGAAAATTGATAAATTTCTACCTTTGTATATGGACTAGTATTAAGCAATATATGATGTTAACTCAATTTCTAGTTAAGTTCAATTGAAGCTCAACAAACAAACAACGAACATAAACCGAAAAGCAAGCAGAGCAGATACTGGGAAACCGACGAATCGCCAAAGGAAAACGCAGGAGTTGCGGGAGCTCACCCAAAACCAATCCATTAGAGTACAAAGGAAGTTCTAGACACAGACCTACACATATACAGCAACAACAAATGTTAAACAAACAATAAGTGCAGTACTAATCAAAAAAAAAAAAAAAAACACGAAGTGCATGCAGTAAGACCGTAAAAGAAAGATAAGTTGCCTGAAGAGCACCAAATCATATTCGGGGCTTCGTTCGATCAAAGCAAAGTCACCAGGGCCGATACAGAACTTGAAGCATGTCTGGTAATATTGCAAGGAATTCCTCCGGCGCGCCTAGCTAGCTAGTATCACTATATTCAGAAACTTGAAAAACACAAGGAGCAGTAACATAAAATATTGATAACTGAAGATGAAGAAACAAAATATGCAATTCAAAATTATTGGTAAAATCAAGAAATTCGAATTTAAAAAAAAAAAAAAACTCTGCATGTTTGCTACCCAAAATACTATGAGTAAGTAAAATAAATGAAAGAGTAAAAATGTGTATTTGAGTTTGAGCTATTCCGTGTGTAAATGTTTGGTTAGCTCAGTTATCAAAAAATTGTGTTTATTTTTTTTTTGACTAGGTAGTTGCTGCAACCTTTAATCAAATGACATTAGTGAGGCTAAAAACGGGCCGCTGCATTCTTCAAGTCACTCGACTCCAGACTCCAGAGCTTTCATCAATCCAGTCGAATCCGCGCTACAAATATCATCAAAATCCACAATCACACATTTAAATTCGTCCAAGAAAAAAATGCACGGATGGACGAATGAAACACATTGCGAACATGTTAGCTAGACGTCCATGTAGCATGTTAGTACGTACCTGCTGGATTCATAACCGTGGCACCACCTTCGAATCAAATGAAGGACTGTGGATCGTCAATGCCATCCAAAAATGTATGCATGCCTTCAAAATGATGCACCAAATTATTATTCATCATGTTACCTATCTGAATTTGTTCTTGTTGTTGAATCTCAATATTATTAACCAATATATGTTGATATTGCGAAGATACAAAATGTTGTTGCACTTTCACTTGATCATCCAATTGAGATTCCATCAAATTGTTCCCAATACCACATCCCTGATGACCCCAAAACTGTTCATTTTCGACCAGTTCGTCGTTTTCGAACATCGTCATACCATTGACAACATTTTGATTATCAGTGATCGTTTCCTTGGCCGGAGGTCCCATTCCTAGGTGTAGCATCGAAGTATTGTCGTCATCCTCCTCCCCGATCGACACTTGCCCATCATCATTATTAACATTCTGGCATTGTTGCATTCTACACATTGCGATCTGTGATCTAACCATATGCAACTCTTTTTCAGCAACTCTCACACGACACTCGAGTTCATAAATGTATCCGGAACATCCCAACACAGGTGATTTGTTGCGTACATCAGATTCATAGATGATCGATCGCATAGCCTCGGCTCTCAACCTCGGATCCACTTCTTTTAATATTTTCAATATGTTACTTACTCCGAACAAACGATGAGCGCTTTGAAACATTTTTGGCTGGTCGGCCGGGAAGTATGGTGCAAGTTGGCAATCCGGCAAGCATCTTCTTCGCTGATACTTGCAAGCGGCGCACGCTTGGCTCGTGCCACCCTTTAATGTCATCAAAGTGACTCTCACTGTCAACACGACGTCTAGTAATCTATACTGTGATGCAATGCAGCTATGTTTGTTTCGATCAGTTTCTCAAATCTGATCTACAGAGATTAGTGCACGCATGCTCATCACATCCTTCCGGGCATCTTCCTCATATATTTTTTAGATTAACTTTTTTGTTATTTTTTCTATTTATCAATCTAACTACAAACACGAGATGGATTAAGATCCTCAACAGCCAAGTAAAATCTATAATACTCCATTTTGAAAATTATTATAATAAAATAAAGTAATTTTGAACTAAAATTAAATTATAATTGCTTCAAAAAGATATCATTTCATTAAGTGCATTTTTTAATTTGAATTTGGAGAAGTAAAAGTAAAACAATTATTATTTGACTTGTTGGTACTGATTTAAAATCGGTAAAATGTGAAGAGAATTTGTAGGGGGGACTTGGTAAAAATTAGGTTGTTGTTTTTCATTTTCTGGTTTCCAACTAACTAGATGGAATTTACTAGGTGGGGATGTTTAAGTTTGAAGAAAGGGAAAAAAAAAAATACATAAGACAAGTCAAATGCGGGTATTGTTGGTGTCTGACTCAGTAGACATTGTAGTTGTAAGTTGTAACACGTGTGAATTCAACTCCTAATTATGTGCAATAATTGTTTGGTAATTCTAAGCCAGTGACAAGAGAGAAGTAATCAAAATGTTACAGTAATTGAGCTTCAAGTTAACTTTTGTACACTATAGTTATTTAAATTTTGGCCAAGTGATTGTGTGTGATATACTAATATGTACTTGTTCTAACTAGTTGAATAGAATTAATGGAGATATTGATTGTGATTATCTGATGAATGGTTGAAGATAGATGTTGTGTGCGATAAGATCATAAGAATACTTATCACTGATTACTTTGCCATTTGGTTTTCATTTTCGTTGAATTTAGATTTTCTAGGTTCAAATTGAGATAAAATGACACCATATTGAATATGCTTCAGTTTTGTATATAAATATATAAGGGGTTTACATATTGGACAGATTTTGTTGTACAAAATCATATCATCTAATATTTAGCACATTCTAATCCAAGAACAATATCACATACGGTTAATTTCCACTATATATCTACAACACATCTGACATCTTGAAGCATTTCATGCACGCTGATCATTTCTTGATACATTAGTCCTCCATAAAACCACAATATAGTCACAATTCCTCCATGAATGAGAGGCATAACTTCTACGAACAAAGTCACAAGTCTTCTGTGAAGGAGATGAAAGACCTATGTCACCACACAATCACATAATAACAGTTTTTACGTCTCGACAAACGAAAATAATGAAATGTCTTCTCGCCCGAAAAAACTGCCAACTTTGAAGAAATCAAATGAATGAATATTTGGTGTAGGTCAAGTGAGAACTTTGTACCTGAGACAATTTTTGTAAATAGAATTATAAGATATATTCAAGTCTTTTTACTAATACATTCTCCAAATGTGACAGTTCTAGGAATTATATTTTTGTTGTCTTAAAGTTTAGAACACTTTGAATCACAATCTCGCATTTTTTTGAAAGGGAAACCCTAGCGCGCTGCTCTTCGAGTGCCTTTTAGGTAAATCATTGGTTGAATGTGATAGCCTGCAAAATACGTCAATCGGGTGCGGTCACACCATAGTGTGATAGACTCAATAAAGCTAAGAAATTTCACCTAGAAGTGTTTAGCAGGGACTCGAATTCAACTCGAATCCAAGAACATTGGCTTGAACTTCTGTCCGCCTGCCCACCGCTTGGCTATCTCTTTCGAGGCTCAATCTAGCATTTTACCATGTCGTTTGATTCATGAGAAATTGGAAGGAAACAAAATTGAATAGAAACTTTAAAAGAAATGAGTTTCTTTGGAAAAGTTGGTTGAAATTTTTCACATGAATCAATCACATTTTCTTTTAAATATTCATTCCAATCTTCCTATTTTTACATATATCAATCGCGACAACTTTTATAAAACATCACAAAAACATATTTATATCTTGTGATGCGAACATTATTTTTTAGTCAATTCATTTTGATTGTAGTTTTTATCAAAACGATGTAGTTTCACGAAGCTCTATAGCCGCGTTCTGCCATTTTTCGTTGTTGTATCGAACTGATCAGCTCCTAAATTAATGTTACACGACCTCCTGCTCCGAAGGCTAACAATGCAACCCTCTGAATAAGATTGCTAGCTGTCGGTCATGTTGAGAAAACTTACTTAAAATGGAGAACTTTTATCATGAAGAAAAACTCTTACTAGACTCACTCAGATTTAGTGGAGAACACTCACAATTTTTGAATGATTCACTATCTTATTTCTACCCCTATTTATATTATTTTCATCCTCAAATAGTGAAATAGATATGGTTAGATTCATTTAATGGCAAGACAACAAAATCAACCACTAGAATTATTTAGATAAAAAATATCTATCTTCATGTTCTACACTTTTCAATATTCTTCTATGTTTCTCTTCTCTTTTTGATTTCACACACTTCTATATATACTCTTGAGCTTGAGTTTTATTTTTTTACTGGGTCTACACTTATGTTGGTCTAGACTAGTCATTAATAACTTAATAAGCCCTTTGGTTGATCGCAATTTGAAGAATCTTTACAAGGCGTTGGCGCCAAGGCTGCGATTCCTGCTGTCATTGTGACCGTCGCCATTTCCTAAGATCAGTATGATAGGAGAGATTTGAGCATATGATAGATGGGATTAGGATTAAGAGAATTAGAGGAGGGATGCGATGGAACCAAGAAGGGGAGTTTTGAATCGGCCTAAGTAAGCGTCGGAGAGAAATGCGCCGAGGGTCATAATGTTGCAAGTACCTGACCAACTCTGAACAGCATTTACCAAAATAACTCCTTCCAAGTTGTACCTTGTACGTAAATAAACAGTGATGTTCGCCACCAAGCTTATCGGCGCCAACTTTTCGAATGACTCGTTCCCTACAATCGATCAATGACCACTAAAATCATCAAAGATTCTAAACAAGATATTTGTACGTGGAAAGCAATGTGATTACCTCGTATGTATTTGATCGCCATCCTCCGCGCGTCTTTTGGTTATAGGACGACGGAGATGATGATAATGGTGGTGGAGGATCGTCAACCTTAATATACTGACTTTTGTTAATTACAGCCATATTGGGGCTTGATGGCTGGTGCTGGCTCTGGAGTATGTCTGGCTGTGTTGTTCCTCCATTAATTTCCCTAAACTGCACACTCCTATGGGCTGCTCTTTGACGATTGTTGTGTTAGGAATGTGTCAATGGCGTCAAAGTTGGTAGCAAAAAAAGAGTTCACAAGTTCATTGGCGTGTAATGACTCTCTTCCACATTTAGTGAAGTTACAAGTCTCTTGGTTTATTTGTCACAACAAGTCGCAACCATTTGAATATCAAACGTTACACTGCACAAAACCTGGGCCTTTGGGCTGGCATGATTATATGCTGGGCTGGCCCTGTCAATACAGCGGGACTTTTTTTAGTAAACGGCGTCGAACTCGAATCGGACTATGACATTCAGCGACTACATCAATCAATCACAAGTTTGGGAAGTCATAATCAAACAAAATCGATCCCCACACGTGTCAAACATCTGACAGCAGCTTTTAACGTAAGGCACAAGGTCCGAACGTAACGCTTGAAGCTGCGCAAGGGTTGTTTTACCTCTTCCCATTTGTCTGATTACGACACTTTGATTCGTGGCTCCAACCACTCATCCATCCGTCACTATCCTGATGTTGAAATGAAAGCTTTCTTTAGCACTCCTCCTACTCGAGCCTTCTCTTCCCTTCCTCAGCTGAAAACATGGAGCTTTCAATGACACGTGGTGATATAAGATTAGCTGTCGCGTTGCATTCCGTGAACGAAAGGTTGCATTTGCGTTTTGCTTTTGTTTTTACTTTTGTTTTCTGTAGCGTTAGTTGAAAGATTGAGAGGGGTTGTAATCTGACACGAAAAGAACCACCACGAAATAACTGAATCCGACACATCCCAATCATCAGAAATATCACAACTGTGGAGTTTTCTCTCAGCCTCCGGCAGTCTAAAGTTCATCTCAATCAATCGGAATATGTTGTTATCAACTTTAAGACCTTGTTTTTGATTCATGCAAGAATTGATATCTTGTGCATTAGCTGCGTTGTTTGGGTTTAACGTTTAAAACGATGTCATTTTGAAAGGGTCTCATGTTTCTGCGTTAATTTCGTGTTGTTCTGTAAAAGGATTTACAGTGTAGATAGCAGAAAAACTCTATTGTTTGCAAGGGAAAAACAAATTAAGAAGGCAGTGGAAACATATGAAGTGAGGTAACATTTACGGAGTACATATATAAGAAAAGATGTCTCTTTTTGTGGGCAACACATAATTTTTTTATAGATACATAATGGACATACATTCAACTTCATCAAGATATATCTGTTCTAATAAACTTTTATCCGCAAAAAAATATATCTAATTTTTGACGACTTCGATTGAAACATTAACGACTAGTTAATCGCACACAAAACTCCCCACATTAATCGCAAATTCCATATTAACTGCTGAACCAAATGCCATGAGAACGGAATAATACACCGTCCATCTGCAAGGGAAATAATAACAACTTTTCTATACATAAGTAAAAGAAGAATAAACAAGTACTACCTCCTAAGAGGGAAGAATGGTGCCAAGGGTGGGTAACATTTTACAACATTGAATTACAAGAACAAAAAACAGGTAGATAAACAACACCTCCATGTTTACTGGTTGATATTAGCAATCTTATTCAGAAGGACCATGACCAAAAGGCGGGGAAACTGAAGTTGCCAGATGTGGAGTAATCACCAGGCTCCAGTTTTGGGAGTAGTCTGTAAGGAGTGGATGGCAAGAAGCAAGTTTTGTCCTCTTCTTCTTGCGACAAGTCTGAGTTATCGAGTTCTAACATGCAGGATGAGTCTACGTGTTCCAAATGAGGTGATGACATACTACAACCATTGATGTAATAGTGGCTGTCCGTTTCAAACATATCGTCCTTTTTGGTTGATGTGGAATATGAATCATATATGCCTTTGTCCATCTTGCCCGGTGATGTTGAGTATTCCTCTTGTTTTGATTCTTCACTAACGGAAATGGATGCCGCTAAAGGCTTGACGCTCGTGCCGCCGCCCTTTTCCTTGACCGCAAACTCTTCTGCAAGGAGTGCAATCTGTAGAACCAAATGCAGTAAATCCAATTCAGTAACTAAAAATAAAATGGACCTGCGGATGAGTCAAACTATCACCTGAGATTTTAAATTCTCCTTTTCCTGACAGAGACTTTCATAGCTAGCCTTAAGAGAATTGAAGCTCTCTTGCAGAACATAGTAATCATTTTCTATTTGTTTTGTCTTCCACCTAGCGCGACGGTTCTGGAACCAGATAGCGACTTGTCGAGGCTGCAAGCCAAGGTCTTTAGCAAGCTGTAGTTTCCTATCAGGTTCAAGCTTATTATCCATCTCGAAACTTTTTTCCAAGAAATTAAGTTGATCAAGACGCAGTCTCCTCTTTTTTCCAGATTGGTTGAAATACTCGTCATAGTCCTGATCATCTCCGTTATTATCTTCTTGCTCAAATGATTGGAAAAATGACCTCTTGTTTTTGTATGAAGTGCTGCTTCTGTCATTTGTATCTTCGAAACTAAACATGGAGCTTGATCCTGATGCAACAAAAAATATAAAAAAATGCTAAACACTATTCTAAACATGAGAACTCTGCGTCTGAATAACAAAAGTTTGTATGAGTACCTAAAAGAGTTCCAGAAGCTCCGGAGAGGGAAAATGAGTATGAGGAGTCGAATGGTGGCTGATGATGATGATGATGGATGTTGGAGGGAGGCTTGGAGCCAGCGTAGATTCGGCTTCCAGAAGCCATGTAGCGCAGCTCAGTGATCAGTTAACTGAAAACTAGAAGAGGAGGGAGGTGGGGAAGGGTGGTGGTGTTACAACTACTTGTGGCGGAAGAAGCTGGTGATGATTACTTCTGTTATGTGGAAAGTGTGGGAACAGCGGCTGCAAACGCCCATAATAATGACCACAGGGCCTCTAGGGGACACTTCCTTAACTGTCAACCAACTTAAAGAAATAGGAAATTAGTTGTTGGTTTGATAAGGAAAGGATGTGAGTATAGAGATTGTTTTGCTGAAGAACACAACAGAACAGAGCTGTCTGTGGTTTTGTTGTTAACTGAAAGAGAGAGATTTTGGACGGTGGAGCTGTTTGATTCTTTCCTCCACCTTTGACTGAATAAATATAATGTACGTATTTTTAAAAGTTCAGCAAAGGGCAAGTTCCTTTCATCTCTGTTTCATGAGTAGATTAAGCTAAAGTAAGTAGGGATGCTTATTAAAGAATAATACACTCATTACATAAACTAGAACTTTAGAGTAAATCGGTATAAGTGAAAGAATTTTGTTATGGTAATTTAACGATATACGAAATGCTGTAAAAGTTTTACGGGCATGACCAAACATTATTCCGTAAGGTTTTTCTCGTGAAACTTCTAAAGCTTACCATCCTATCCTAGTTGTGGCCAAGCAACTTTAAAAGAAATACACAAGGAAGCTTTGCACCGTAAGGTAAAATTCTCTGATAAGAAACTGAGACCAATGTTAAAAATCTATGAATCCAAGTAAGGTTCTAGGAGCTTTGTAACCTGCTAATGACTTCCTTGCTACACTAATGAGCAATGGAATGAGGAAGACACCTCAAAACAAGTACACAGTGCAACCGTTACGTCTAAGCAAATGAAAACATGTTCAGACTGTTAAATCACTAGCTCATATTGTGATGATACCTGGAGCAACTGCCCACAACTTAATCTGGTAAGCCATTTTTGAGCTATACTTGTTTTTGCACATACAACATTCAAGTAGTTGACAGTTAAAATGAACATATGACGTTCACCAAAGCACAAAACTCTTGAAGAGGTTCAAGAATTTGTGATGAAATGATAAAAGCAAGCACAAATGCCAATCATTAAAATTGCAGCCAAGTTATTTAATTAATGGCTTTTCTCATCAACTGGACATTCAAAATAGCTAAAAATTCCATGAGTTTAGTTATAAACATGCTAACGGAAACATTATGAATACCATCGGAGATCCTGGCTGCTAACCATCATCCCAAAGAAGTAGAGAAGTCATTAACTCAAATGTGCTATACTTGAATAGGAATGTATATTGCAAGCAACACATACTGTAAACAGATAAATATATAGAATCGAAACATAAACGAAAAGAGTAACATCAAAAAAAAAACCTTTTATTCAGCTTCTTGCAAGCCACCAAGCACTACGGACCCAACGAGCAATCCAACAGTACCCAAAGCGAATGCACCACCCAATACAGCCTGAACCACAACCAACGCTGTTGAATCATCAGGAATGAACACAACAACCAAAATAGCCGCAACGAAAGCCGGCAGCGCAGCAGAAGCTAAAGCAGCAGGAGATAAGCTAGCAGCTTTTTCCAACAAACTCAATAAACCTAACTGTTCAGCTTTAGATAAAACCCCCAATTTCTCAATCGAGGATAGTGTAAACCCTAATTGCTCCGCTTTGGTTAACAAACCAGCTTTCTCAACATTGCTAAGGACTTTTCGTTTCTCTAGTTTCTTGAACACGTCTACCTCGATTTCCTCACCGCCTTCAGCAAATAGCCCCGCGCCGTACCACTGCTTCTTCCAGCCAGGGTCGTACTTGTTCACCTGCAACAGAGAAAGTACAAAATCGAAGGATGACAAGGAATTGAGAAGCTAATTGGATGAGTGAATCGGTGTACCTTCTTTTGAGGAGCCATTGCGAGGATAGTAAGCGATTGTTTGGCGGGAAGCAAGCGGCGGGAGGTTGAGGGAATGAGGACAACGTGGTGGTGGAAAGTTGAGGTTTGGAGCGCCATCGGGGAGTGTGGGAAGAGCGCTTCTTTGGTCGACGTCGTCGTCGTCGTCGTCGTGTATGGTTCAGTTGATCATATTTTGAAGCTGTTGAAGTTACAGCCATTCAAAGCTAAGATAGCTTTATCCGTTGGGTGCGTAGTGGACATACGCCATTTACTAAAACGCCCTTGCCGTCAAAAAATGAAATCTGTCTTTAGTCTTTTAACCGCATACAAAAACAACACAATTACACAATACACAACTAAATTTATAAGCAAATTTCGATCTTTTACAATTTGGAGTAGCTTAAACACTTAGGCCCCATTTGGCCATTTCATTGTACGGAAAAATAGAGAAAAAACAAATTTTTAAAAAAATCCGAGGCTCCGTTTGGTTGTGAAAAAAAAGTGCGGAATTTTTTTTAAAGAAAATTGATTTTCTCATGAAAAAGTTGTAAGAAAAAATTGATCTCAATTTGCCTATTTTTTACATTTTTTCCCTTACAACCAAATACATAATTTCATTTTCACTCAAAAATTTTCTTTCCTCTTCTTTTTCATCGCAACCAAACGGAGCAAATAGACAAAATGAGATCAAATTTTTCTTACAACTTTATCACGAAAAAATCATTTTTTATAAAAAAAATTTTCCTTGCAACCAAAAGAATGGCATGATGACAAACACACTCGCAAAATAAAGAGCCAAATGTAAAGAGTCTTCATATTTTATGAATTCTGTGCACACGGAGAAACATAAGTAAAAACATAAGTAAAACGTATTTGAAATATGTTGATGAGAATGATGGCGGATGGCGGATGGCGGATGGCGGATGGTGAGTTGCTTCTCATATCACCTCCATTGTGGTTTGTTCTTCTACTGTGATAGTTGAGCCCTAGCAAGTTACCATAAAAGAGAAATCCGTACGGTTAACGTGAAAAAATATTATCACTGCTTAAACAACGAACATGTTACTTACTTGCATGTTAAATAAAATGAGCAGTACTACATGTGATTAAAAGAGATGATGCCAGTTGACCCAAATAACATACAATAGTATGTCTATGTAACAAAAAAACATTAAGTGTGATAGTATACCATGTTTTCCTCTTCATTTTCAGTAACCGATCCAAGATTGTCTGATCAAAAAAGCATTTTTCATTACAAGTGCCAGAAAGTCAATTAAGTGATCAATGCTTAAGTGGTTAAATTGTTACCTTCTTCATTCACAGTTTTTGCCGCTTGCTTATTGATCTTGGTCTTTTCTTGCCCACTTTTTTGGTTAACTATCTCTTCAGTGTTTTTTGAGGCTGTATTTGCAGGGGTGCCCTTCAACGTGACAGAACTTCTGGCAACATATCCTCTGGTTGGTCTTGTGACTGAAGTTTTCTTTTGCACACTTTCCTTTTTGACAGATCCTACAGTTGTGGCAGCATGGGCAACATCACTGTTCAACAACTTTGGCTGAAGATTTCTACTTCAAATAGAAGATGTTGCGCTCTGTACATCGTCATCAGATGATTTGGTGCTGCCTTGAACAACGTCAGAAGCATTTTCTGATACCTTCAACTCCTCCAGTTTCTCTGTAATACTATAAAGTCCAAAAAGCTCATTCACCAGAGCCCCATGTTCCTCCCAAATGTGTTTGCGTGCATAAGCTTTCAGCTCATTTTGCATCTGTTGTTTGGGCTGTATGTGTCAACCCAAAATAGGATTATTTAAAATATTGATTGAAACTTCAAGTTTGATTGCACAACATTAACTCTAACATATCTAATTCTATCCATAATACATTCAGATTGAAACTTGCATACCTCACATTCGGCCTCTAATGCAAGCTTGAAGAAGCCAAGAGATATTGAGTGTTTAGCAGCAGTTTCAGCC
>JAWWMW010001582.1:141031-151669 GCA_035048345.1 Echeveria elegans
AAAGTAGTCCAACTTTCTTTGTTCAATAAAAATTAATTTAATGTTAATTCATGAACAAGTAGAACCATCACAATTCAGAAGAAACATTTTTTTTAAATGTAAGAGATCTTATGCAGACTTCCATGATATTTTACTTCAAGATATGAGCTAGAATTGCAGCTGAAATGATAATTTCAAAATTCATTGGTACTTATAACACATGAAATGTTACAATCTATAGATAATTTTCAGAATATAAAATAAACATGAATGAATGAATAAAAAATATTAATATCAAAACAAAATTGTAAGCACTAAGCTTTAATTCTCACATGATTGCCTCAATGACCCTTGCGTGAAGCAAAGCTTCAATTCCTTCTTTTTGAACAATAGCTGACATTCTTTATTTGTTTGCTTTAAGGTATTAAGGTTCTTAAATTTAATAAGAGTTGTAGTATTTAACTAGTAGTTAAATATAAAAATATGATAAACTACATATAAATCTCCAATTTTTTACAAAATTTCATTGGGGTCCGGACCCCACCCCTAACACTTTGGTTCCGTCCCACGCATATTGTCAACCGTCTCATGTGCCACATGTCCGCCTTCAAATGAATTTTTATTGTCACGATTTTTGATGTTTTAACCCGAACCGTAGACCTAAACTTTAAAGTTATACTCCCTCCGTCCCATTATTATCTTCTCGTTTGGTAGTTATCACGGTTTTTAAAAAAATTTATGTTATGTGATATAAAGTAGGAAAGAAAATGAGTAAAAAGTGATTGAAAAGTGAATATATTGTAAAAAGTAGGAAAGAGAATGAAAAAAAAAATAGATTGGAGAGATAATGTAATTGTGAGAGAAAAAAATTATGAGTAGAATGTAAAAAGTAGGAAAGAGAATAAGTGGAAAGTGAATAGATTGGAGAGAGAGTGTAATTGTGAGAGAAAAAAATTTCCATTTAAGGAAACGGGAAGAAAATTTTGGGACATCAAATAAGGAAATGGGAAGAAAAATATGGGACGGAGGGAGTAATATACACAAGGAAGTCTTACTTATCTGGTATCATTTCAGGAACAAGGCCCAAGTTCCCAGCCCAACTTATTTATCCGTCCATTCTCAGTTAACCAAAATAATTTCTAAGATTAATTAAGCATTAATTAATCACAATCATAATTCATGGAGTAGTTATGATTAATTAGGACGTCGAGTCGGGGCTGGAGTTTCCATATTTTTCCTTGCTCCAGATTTAGAGAGAGAGAGAGAGAGTATCAACTTTCATCAAAATGGCGGAGGCCTCGGGATTGGTTCCTATTCCTAATCATCAGCTTCCTCTCCGAACCACCACAACAACATTAATCGGTTCTACTAATTTTGTTAAGTCTTCTCCGAGGCGCCGATTAACGTCTTCCATCGCCGGTCCTATCTCCGGCGACTAGATAGACTTTAATACCTAATCATCGCCTCAATCCACAAACCCTTAATTGCCGCCATTTCGCACACTTTTATCAGGTCTCGCTTAAATTACATTCTTTTATTAACGTTTGATATCCAACTTGTTGTTGCTTTTTTAGGGTTTGAATCTCATCTTGTTGTTTCTGTTATCAATGATTGCATGTATATACTGATCTGATTTTCAATATCAATAGTTTTTTCTGCAATTTTTGATACGTTGTTGCGAGCCCTAATTGCATATGTATGTATTCGTATCCAGAGCGGTCAGTTGCCGAATTCATCTAATTGAAGCAATGAAGGTTGAGTGGAGTCATTTTTAATGCAAAAAAATAATATTGTTTTCATGCTGAATTTGCGAATTTTTTTGGCATATTTCCTTCGGATTACTGTTTGATGTTTCCTTTGTCTTCTTTAGTACTAATTTCTTGATGAGAAGAAGTTGTTCATATGTATAATGTGTTTTGTTGCTTTTATTTCTCTGTTTAGTGAGTGATGGAATCTGCAACAGATGACCAGCACAAACAATATGCGGGGAGTCATTCTGCCACCTCCTCTGATGAAAGCAAATTCTCGGTTTCGTCTGAGAAGTTGGGAGATCGTTTTGAGGATAATTTAGATAGGCATTGTGTTTCAGATTCAATTGCGAATCTCCATCCACCTACGGTACAATCCATGGAAAGCTCGCCTGAAAATGCACCGGGGTACAGGATACCGTCTTCTGTGTTTGCCAGAACAAGTGGGGCTCCTGGTGAATGGAGTACTGCGTCGAATGAATCATTGTTTAGCATTCAAATGGGGAACATGAGTTTCACTAGAGAATATTTTCAGTATCTGGGTAAATCTGGTGAACTTGGAACGTTCAAGTCCGGAGACCTTGGGATGTACAAGAAATCCGGGGAGCTAGGGATGTACGGGAAATCCAGGGAAATTAGTATGTATAGGAAATCTGGAGAGCTTGGGACGGAGCAAAATAAATCCATGGAGCTCGGTGTATCAGGGGAACCACTGGATATGAGGCCAACAACAACTGGTCAAATGATGAACCTTTCAAATTGTCCGCAGGCTGCTTATCAAGCATGCCCCAACTCACACCCGGGTCTAGATTTAACAGAAGCCGCCGCTGCAGAAACAATGAAGGAGGTTATTAGAGAAAATGAACAGAGTCGATGTGAGATCAAAATGTCATCTCAAAACAATGGAAATAGGTCTCCTGCGTCTTCTGATGATGGTGGAGCAAGTGTGCAATCCTTCGCATTTCCACTGTAAGTTACAATACTTCCTCGCTACTTATATGTTTTTTCTTTTATTTTCGTTATCTCGTGTGAGTTGTCTTACGTATTATAGACTGTGAAATGGCAGATCAGGGGATTCATTAAAAAGTGGCGCTGAAGACATCAGTTTAAGACCTCTGAAATCAAGCCAAAAACCCCAGCCCTTACCAGATTCGACGCTGCAGACCACTAGTAAGGATGAGCCTTCAAATGCAGCTCAGCCTGCTCAGGCCACCACCAGTTGGTTCTCATGTTTCTCTTGCTGGCCAAACCGTTCAGGTTCATGAGATACAAAATGGTAACAGAAAAATGCTGGCAACTCAAGGCTCAAATACTGCATGGAAAATCCATATACTCAGGGATTCTATAAACAGAAACATTGTGTGCTAAATGGCTGCAGCAACAAAAATCATCTCTGCCAATCTTGACAGTATAGTTTCAGGAATTTGGCAGCACAGGTAGTTATTGGTAGTGTGATGTGAATTTCTAGTTGTTTGCTTTTATATCCAACATCTTTTCTCTTCAAGCTTATGATTGTATAAAAATCAAGACTTGTCGGATATGCGAAGAAAACTCAGTGTTAGTCCCCAGGAATTTGCAAAAACACATGTCTACCTATCAACAACCAGTA
The DNA here is from genome assembly GCA_035048345.1 of Echeveria elegans. Taxonomy (NCBI): domain Eukaryota; kingdom Viridiplantae; phylum Streptophyta; class Magnoliopsida; order Saxifragales; family Crassulaceae; genus Echeveria; species Echeveria elegans. The sequence goes on from JAWWMW010001582.1 coordinate 144,368, forward strand.
GATGTTGCTTGATTGTGTAATGCTGACTTTTATTGAATAATTTAAAATGTTATTATAATGAGATCCAACAAAATCATCTGCTGAAGTCTATGGAGCACATGCCTTGAGTTTGTATTTTCTCCGCACACACAAAAACTTAATGAAAACAAAAATATGCAACTTGAGTTTTGCATTCACATCACGGTTGCTGGGTGCAAACTCGGTCATTCAGTAAAGTAATCACTACCACTTATTCGAACGATTAATTTCTCAGATAAACTTTGATTAAAATTAGAGATGCATAATCGGGTCACTCGAGACCAGACCGGACCAGATCTCATGAAATGTGTGACCCGGGACCGGGTATTTCGGTCTGGATTTGGACCGGAAATCAAGATTTTCCTTTGAATTTTTTTTTGCTTTTTCGGGTTTGGACTGAATTGGGACCGGAAAATAATAAAAACTCGAATAGGGACCGGGAACGTAACATTCTGGTCCGATCAAAAATTCTGATCCAAATTGTTTTTGTGCATCCCTATTTAAAATTCAGTGTCAATAAATAAAAAATGTACCTTTACAGTTTAACACTTTCATTTGAATTTCTTTTGAAGGTTGCAAAAGCACGCAGCTCAATCCGACACTAGTGTAAAATGTCTCTCCGTGCACGTGAGTTCTCTCTTGGCGATTGCAGCATGTGAAAAGAGTGACAAGACAAGGGCGACAAGTCTCAAAACATAGACAAAAGAGGTACTTGACCCTGCCAGCTAATACTTACAATAATGTAACATTATCCAGAAATTGAGGCTATGAGTGACAAAAAAAATGCAAACATAGATGTAATGAATCAAAAATCTTGTCCTAAAAGTTTGATTTTTTTTAAAAAAAAAATTTGAATCAATATCCTGAATTTTCATCTAAAATAAGACATTTGGAAGATAAAAAAAATACAATCCAGCGTTTACATAATTTCCAACTTTTGACTGAACATAAAAAAAACACAAGCTAAGAAATTCATATTTTTGACAATTGATCGTAATGACTACAAACCCACTGAATCGCTATTTGCTCGTCTTCACCGGACTAAGCTAGTATGCATTTTAAGATATGAAATATATGAATTATACAATGTCTTGATGGATTTTAAAATTTTGAGATATGTGAACTATAAATTACAAAAATGAACTATAATATACATATGTGAACTATTTGAGCTACGACAACTCTCTTTTGAACTTCATATTTAAATGAATAAACTTTATGAGTACCATGTGACCTAAATGAACTATGTATATTATAGATATCTGGACTATATATGCGAAACGTGATTTGGCAAAATTACTATTGCACCTCCTATTTAAATTTAATGAGATTTTTGAACCATACTAAATCTAAATCATTGATATTCAAATTGTACAGCTTAGATTTAGTTCTCACCAAATTTATAATTCTTACCAATTTCACCCTCTAACCAAATTAACCATGAAAAATTTAAAAAAAATTGAGGTTGACGCGGGTCACCCCGCCCCTTAATAGTTTCCCCCCACTGTGGAGTAATGTCCAACACTTGTCACATCCTTTCAATTTTTTTACGTACTAATTAACGGAGTTTTTTTTATTGGATGTGGAAATAGAAGTAGATGACAGACATGACTCGAGATATGACTCCACTACATAATAATCTGTTAAGGGCACAAGTCTAAAAGGCACCTTCACAATAACACCAAGTCATAAAGACGGTGGATATCAACCAAGCAACTGCACAGCCTTGACAAGACAGGCACATATCAGATCCCTTACGGATCAGAACACCATATCTATAGTCACTAAGTGGAAAGAAATCACAAAAAGATAACATTAACTGAACTAAAGCAGTGACCGAAAACTAAACAACACAATTAAACTACATAACCCTCTTGCCGGTGTCGAGACTGCCGTAGTCGAAACCGATCCTGACTAACAAGATCCGTCAAGCCGGAGTTTGGCCACCAAGATCCGCCAACCCGAGGTCAAACCATCGTGAACCGCCGATCCGTCCATCCGAATGTTCGAACCTTTGCATGAAAAATCAAAGTGCAGATCTGATCCGAAATCACTGTACATGCAAAGAACCATCCAATCAAAGCCACTGGAAAGTAGAACTGCGGTCAGATCTGACCGGAAACCTCCACGGTTTGTCAGAGCTCCGATGAGAAGGTGAAGTAACCTAGGACAGAAGAGACAACACTTCCAATGGCAGAGGAGACATACCTCTGTGGAGGATGTTCCTCCGCCCCTGAGGAAGGATGAAAAAAGGGGACGGTTGCCTTGGCCGAAGAGGGGAGGTATGTTTTTACTACATACGTACTAATTAATTAAAAGAGTTAGATAAATAAAAATTGGATGGTTTCTGATAGGAAGTCGTACGATGGTATCACATTTTTATATAACCAAAGTAAATAAGTTCAATTTTTTTTTTCAGTAAACTTTCTACACTATTTTACTCTTTGTTGTGAATTTGGAAATGGATGAGTATATGAATCAGAAATACCTCTAATACTTCCATTCATCCAATTCCAGTGTGATGGAATTGAATTTTGCTGACAAAGACACATGCAAAAATGTACGGTAAATCAACAACCTGTGGAAGATTAAAGCTCCGTTTGGCTGCGAAAAAAAGAAAAGAAAATAATAAAAAAGAGTGAAAATGAACGTGTGTATTTGATTGTAAGGATAAAATGTAAAAATAGATCAAATAAGATTAAATTTTCTTGCAACTTTTTCATAAAAAAATTATTTTTTTTTAAATTTTATTTTCATCAATATTTTTTCAACGGAGCCTAAAAGAAAACAAAAATTAAATGCTTTCCTTCAATTCAGCAACCACTTTACACAACAAGACAACAACTAGCTTTCACTTCAGTGACTGATCAGCTCAGAGGAATAGAAACAAATCTAAAAAAATATATTCAAAAACCCAGTCTGCAACTTCACCTATGTAAATCTCTTGTTTGGATAGATTTAGGTTCCTTATCAGCATTTCATCATTTCCGGACTTTCATTTGAATTGGCATTCTCACATTTTGCCTTCCAACTTCCATACTTTCTTTTCTGAGAAAAGTATCCATCTGGACTCGTAACTCTGAACACCCTCAACTGGTCCCTTCCCTTATCCTCTCTCTCACTCTCTCTTTCGGACCAGTTTCCAAACTCTCTTAATTTAAAGAGTGTACTCCTAGAAGAGAAGAATGCAGATCTGAGCACATGATGCCTGCCAAGCTATTTGAGTTTTTGAAAGATGAAAGGAAGCAAAATGGGTGCATGACCGGCTTCATTCATATCTTTGAACCTACCCACACTCACTTACACAAGTGCATTACTCATTCCATGACTCTTCAAGGTACTAACTGCTAACCCCATTTGTTCAAATTATCATATATTGGCTTATTTCACATTGTCTGTATATTGCTTCAAATTTTTGATGAATTTATGTGTGAACTGATCACTTGAGACATGTTGTTATTGCTTGATTTTGCAGGTAGTAATTCCCAGTTTTTTGGAGGCAGATGTGAAGTAGAGGAGACTAGAGATCCATATCAACAACATGGATTGGTAAAAATGTAAACTTTTTATATGTTCTTGTTGGATTTTATACAAATGCGCTTATTCTTGTATCTAAGATCTGATTTAGGTTCAAATTCTGGTGTTGTGAATAGCTTAGAATATAAGGCTCGCTAGCTAAGAAGAAAAAAGGATTAATTTTTCATGTTGTTTTTGTTTGTGATTTGGGAAATGCAGGTAATGAGGAAGGATAGGAACTCAAATGACGGGCTTGGATTGTATACAGAATCATCAAGAGCCTCTTGTTCGTCATCTCGGTCATCGTCATTTTCTTCAGTTGACTACAGTATAGTAATGCAGCCGGAGCCATGTTGTTACGACAGAATCATTTTCCCTGAAAGTCCATTGATTGATCGGTCCTTGAGCCATTCCAGTACCTCATGGAGGATGAGGCAGCGGTCATTTGATCTTGATGATGCGATAAAGGATCTGCCTTGCACTTCTGGAGCAGAGTCGATGTTAATGAAACATCAAGACTCTCCAAGGTCGTTGCAGGCCATGAAAGTTAGTCTTGTGAACCTAAATGCGTTGGGGTCGCCTAGACCTCCTCTTAAATTCAAAGATTCGCTTTGCTATGGGGAAAGAAACAAATCGAAGGGTAACCGATATGAGAGAATAGAATTAGGATGTTATAGTCATGAAACTAAAGAGAGAAAGGAAAACTACGACATGCCGGATGAAGTGGCAAGACCATCAGTGGACAGCAGTACTGAATCTTCCGTGCTTGTATCGAGGATGAGTGCAGTGCATCATAACCAACGGCCTCCTAGCATTGTAGAGAAACTTATGGGTCTAGATGCAATGCCAAGGGCGAGCTGTATCACGCCGAACAGTAACAACAGGTTTGTGAAAATTGGCGAAAGACAAGATAACTCGATGCACAAGTCTGCCTCACCAGTTAGTAAATGCATGCCTATACAAGTATCTAGCCTTCGGAGATATTCAAGAAAAGACCATAAATGGAAAAATGGCGAACTAGTGATGAAACCAATCTCTAGCTCGAGGATTCTCGTTGAACCTGCCCCATGGAAACAACCAGATGTGAATCGTACCTCACAAAAGGCAGCTGTTAAGACTAAACACTGTTCAGAATCATGCGAATGGAATGCATTCACAGCTCTTTATAGTAAGTTTGAGGGAAGGTTAAAGGATGTTGAGTTCCAGCGCTATTCTGAGGACCTTAAGACGCTTAAACAGATGCCGAATGCAGTGCAACAAAATGGATCTTGGAAAGTAGAAAATAAAGTTTTGTGTACTGGAGCAACGATAAATAACAATCCATACTTAAATTTGGATATGACACTGAAAGAAACGCAGCGGCAAATACACCAAAATGTTTGCACAAGTGCGGTGAATGGAGAACAAGAGAGCTTTGCAAAAGCACTGAAGTCTCCCATTGTAGTCATGAAACCGTTTAGACTTGTAGCTAAATCAAATATTGCTGCTTCATCAGTGATCCGATCAGAAGGTGTGACACATCTTTCAAAACCTCAAGGAGGTGACTCTGCCAGCAGTAGGAGATCATTGTCAAGCACTCAAGCGGTAAAGGGTCCGAATCAACAAAATGGCTATCAGACTCCTCGAATCAATCCAAGTGAGAAGAAAGTGATAAGCAGGCAATCAACTATGCCTCAGCCAGTAGCAAAGGAAAAGAAAATGAACTCTGCAGTTTCATTAGGATCTGCTAGCCCGAAAATGCAACAAAAGAAATTCGAGTTTCAAAAGAAGTCTCGGCCAGTAACAACATCCGGCAATGCAACTAAACTGAGTGTGCCTAAATCCAAGCATCCAATAAAATCGTATCCCTCGGGTGAAAGATCTCAAACAAAGTATTCTGTTACCCAACTTTGTAATGCTCAACCAAGTGGTTTTAGCGTTGAATCAAAAGATACGTTCTGTGGAGATGATACAGAAGTTACTAGTAAACTTCGACTGGATCACATCGATGGAAGCCGTAGTCCTCCTGCAAGAAAGGTTGCAATGCCAACATTTTCGGGCATAAAGAAACATGTAAGTGAATTCATCAAAATTCAGTTATAATTTCATTGTTTTTTATAAAGTTTGACGTATATTTCTCTGGTTAATTTTTAAGAAACCAGGCCGGATATCAACTGAAGATACTCCGCTGGCAGATCCTACAACCACTGCGGTTGAGCAGCCAAGTCCAGTATCTGTTCTTGACTCAGTGGCATTCAAGGATGATCCTCCATCTCCACTGATCATAAAAATGGCAAGTTGCAAAACAGGTGAGTACTTAGCTCAAACCATTGTTACACCATGACCGATACCATCTTCTGATAACCAAGCTTTGGCAAATGCAGCTGAGCTCGTTACACCCATGAGTCGGGAGAAGCTAAAACAAATAGAGGACTTGGTTCACAAACTCAAGAGAGTCAGTTCCACTTTCGACAAGTCCAACTCGGACTTCATGGCATCCCTTTGCAAGACCACAAACCCAGATCTAAGATACATTTCCAAAGTACTATTGGCTTCCGGCTTCCTTTTTCGAGACTTTGAATCCAACGGTAACAGCACCTTCCAGCCACACATCTCCGGACACCCTATAAATCCCGAGCTTTTCTTCGTCCTGGAACAAACCAAGTCAGCTGCACTACTTACGGAAGATCGGAACAGGTTATCTGCCTCAAAATCTCACCGACGACTTATCTTCGACTCTTGCAATGAAATTTTAGCTGAACAGCTAGTTCCATCGTCCATGTCAAACGACACACTAACCATGCGTAGAAAGCTAGCGAGAAGGAACATCTCCTCTCGAAGGCTATTATACTACATGTGTGATCGAATAGAACAAATGCAAGCTAAAAGTTCCCAAAGATGTAAACTAGAGCAGCAAGAGGAAATAGGACATGAACATGATGAAGATGATGGGTTAAAGAAGATTGTTTACGAAGATATGATGCTTAAGTCGGAGAAATGGGGAAACTCGGAGGAATGTATGGCTGAAGTGGTCTTGGACATTGAGAGAATGTTGTTTAAGGATTTGGTCAAGGAGATTGTTAGCCATGAGGCTGTATCGTTCGGTTTGCCAGCTAAGGCAGGACGTAGCTGCGACAGGAAGCTGCATTTCAATATGCTGTGATGACGTAAAGTGTATTTGAGGGCAGAGCATGGAATCTAAATATTCTCTCTCAGTCTTCAATCAACATAACACCATTTTATTAACTGCTATGATGTATGCTTCTACTTTTAATTTAGTTTTGTAGTACTTTTTATTTAAATAGAGAAGAATAAGAATAGAACATGCAAAGAGCGTATTGGGCGTGGGGCGATGAATGAGCATAAAAGGCGGACAAGAATCTGAGCGTTGGGTTTGTCGGTGGTGACACCCCAATAACATAACTACTCCGTTCAATTTCATTTCATATTATTTTCCTAACATTCATGTGTACGTACGTAGCACAGAGACGACCCACGTTGTCCCATCATTGTCATCACATGTCCACGTCCCATTTTTGAATCTCACGACTACTCCTTTTAGCAGATCTGAAGTTATCACTGCGTGTCCACAAATCATTTCCTAACATTGTGGACGACGTCATGCTTAATTATGTGCTATGTTCATGGCCGGCATCCTCTTCATATTCTAATATGTCTTACTTCATATTCCTAACATTATGCTACTCCCTCTGTCCCATATTTTTCTTCCCATTTCCTTATTTGGTGTCCCAAAATTTTCTTCCCGTTTCCTTAAATGGAAATTTTTTT
>JAWWMW010001582.1:151769-174724 GCA_035048345.1 Echeveria elegans
ATCTCAAATCAGATAAATAATCATTTGTATTATCATTTGTAATTGACTATTATCATTTATAATTGACTATTACAATTATAAGAAATTCATCATCACAAATCAGATAAATAATCATATATGTTGTTCTCATATTAATTTATAAAATTGTGGTAACAATCAAATGGAGTTTCCATTTTTATATCTACAATAATAATAATCTTCCATCTTCAACACACAAACACCAAACAACCCACTTTTCCTTACTAATTTCATCATCTTTCTCACTAAATATCCATTGTAATAAGACAAAAATGCCCCTCTCCACCCTCCTTATTTACACTACATGTCATTCATCATTATTCATCCATATTTGATTGTATTTGATAAGGTAGATTTCAAAAAAAATAAAAAAATAAAAATTATAATGGAGCGAAAAACGTTGTAAAGCTTAATTAAATCGAATGAAGACACCAAAAAATTTCTGTCGGGACGACGGAAGTGCAGCTAGTATAGTATAAATACGTTCCAACGTTGTTTCGTTTGTTTGGTCATTTTCCTAGTCGCTTTCATGCACTCTCCTTGAACAAAACAAGTTTACCGTTGGTTAAGCTTATTTAACTTGAACTATTCCAAGCAAGAACTCAATTTGTACATTTCTGTTACTCTCAAATCAATTACAATAATTCAATTTTTGACATATTATAAAATTCGCACATCATAAATTTGATTTGGAATGAGTGTGAGCGAAGTAGGGTCTTATCTTGTGCATTTCAGGCGTCACTAGTTTCCATCAATACCCTTAAACACTTTTGTTTTTTCAAATCAAGGGCGTAGTTATTACACCCCAACGACTAATTTTAGGTATAAAATTTACTCCTATTTTCTCAAACTCATGAATAATCGACATTGTGAGTACCAAAATAATTTATTGGCAGGGAAAAGATCTTAAATAAATATATCTGTAGATTTACAATCCAGCTCCATTTATTTCGCACATAAAATAAAACACTCTCATGATGAACGGGAAATTTTGCAACAAATAATAAATGTAAGTTACTGTACTCATTAACTTGAATGTAGTTTCTTCCACTTAAATTTAGAAAAATAAAATCTGACTTCCATATAGCAATACGACATTTCTGAGTCCAGATTACATTTTTTTTCCTAGTAAAGATATAACCACATTAATAAATCGTGAAAAAAACAAATAAAAAAATTAAAATGTTACTATTTGAATTCGTAAACGTAAATTATAAATGCTAAAAAGCAACAAACTAATTAAAAGTCAAAAAACAATAAACCATAACGCGTTGTGCATCGCACGTGCCTCACCACCTCCTTGCCACTCACGCGCACGCGCACGTGCCGTTCCGTTCCTTCTCCAAACGTTGTTAAAAACCAGACCTCTCCTCTCCAACAAATCCCCAAGTCCAAATCGCTCGCTCTCTCTCTCTCTCTAAACATCTCATCGACTCAACAATGGAGAGAATGGCGGAGATGTCGAAAACACTTCCACCAGCACCACCACTCTTAACCGACCAACTCGACATCGTAATTCCGACAATTCGAAACCTCGATTTCCTCGAGATGTGGCGTCCGTTTTTCCAACCTTATCATCTCATCATCGTACAAGATGGAGATCCTTCCAAGACTATCAAAGTTCCTGAAGGTTTCGATTACGAGCTTTACAATCGTAATGATATTAATCGGATTTTGGGACCTAAAGCCAGTTGTATCTCATTTAAAGACTCTGCTTGTCGTTGCTTTGGTTACATGGTGTCTAAGAAGAAGTACATCTTCACCATCGATGATGATTGCTTCGTGAGTCTTCTTCGATTCACTTTCAGTTTTTCATTTTTTTTTTAGATCGAGATCTGATTGGTGGCGTTGAATTGGTCAACGATTATTTATACTCTGTACTGTGCATGTTGACTTTTTGGATGACCTCTTTTGATCTGAACTTTTTTGAATTTCTAGATTCGGTGATGTTAATTATGTTTGAATTACGGTACAATGTTAATCCTAAGTAATGTGATTCTGATCTGGCCAGTTACAGCGTACTGTTGTTCAAAATGATGTCATTTTGTAGATTTTGGCCATTATGGATCTGCATTGGGCATTGTTATGTTATGGATCTCATGATCTGTATCTGTTGATTGTTTCGAGTCCGGTTGGCTGATGATTTATGTGTGAGCAGGTTGCCAAGGATCCATCTGGGAATGAAATCAATGCGCTGCAGCAGCACATATTCAATCTGTTGCACCCAGCGACACCATTCTTCTTCAACACTTTGTATGATCCATACAGAGAGGGTGCTGACTTTGTCCGTGGGTACCCATTCAGTCTACGTGAGGGTGTCCCTACTGCTGTTTCTCATGGCCTCTGGCTTAACATTCCTGATTATGATGCTCCGACTCAGCTTGTCAAGCCTCGTGAGAGGAACACTAGGTATGTATAAGTTTGATGCGATGGAAATGAAGTTGATTCTTTTGATTGATCGAGTTGTTGAAGTAATAGGCTTACATTTTGTGTTTGTTCTGATTAGGTATGTTGATGCTGTTCTGACCATTCCAAAGGGAACCTTGTTCCCTATGTGTGGGATGAACTTGGCTTTCGACCGTGAGTTGATTGGACCGGCTATGTACTTTGGACTTATGGGTGACGGTCAGCCTATTGGACGTTACGATGACATGTGGGCTGGATGGTGCATCAAGGTAAAATTTACCGACCATGAATTTTTAGTAAAATTGGATGTTTCGAGTATAAATTACTGAAGATGCGCATTTTGGTAATGTAGGTTATCTGCGACCACCTTGGTCTCGGGGTCAAGACAGGGCTGCCATACCTCTGGCACAGCAAGGCTAGCAACCCATTTGTGAACCTCAAGAAGGAATACAAAGGCATCTACTGGCAAGAAGAGATTATCCCATTCTTCCAGTCCGCTACTCTTCCCAAGGAGGCCACCACAGTCCAGCAGTGCTATCTGGAGCTCTCCAAGCAAGTGCGTGCTAAGCTAGGTAAGATCGATGATTACTTCATCAAGCTTGCTGATGCCATGATCACTTGGATTGAAGCATGGGACGAGCTCAACCCATCAGCCTCAGCTGCTGCTGCTGGTACTGCCAATGTTGCTAACGGGCCAGCTAAGTAATAACAACTTTTACCCAAGCAGAGAATTCGAATCAAATCCTCTTTTGATAGAGACGAGGCCTGTTTCTCTAGCTTATGTTTTTGCTTTTTTGTTTCCCTTTCTCTGTTGGACTCGAGAGAGTTCCAGTTCTACATTTTTTCTTTGTACTTCTGAAGTTGCTTCACACTGCTTAGTCCCCTTATAACATTATGAATGAATTTATTTATACTTATGCTCGCTGTGAATTTCATGTTAGTAATACTGTGCGCTGGCTTCCATTATAATCATCGGAGGGTACAACATCCATCGTGGATTGTCTGCAGCCGTGTGACATGTTGACTTCCTAAATACTCCGTTCCATTATTATCTTTCCATTTGGTAGTTATTACGATTTTTAAGAAAAATTATATTATGTGAGATAAAAGTAGGAAAGAGAATGAGTGAAAAGTGAATAGAATGGAAAGAGAGTGTAAATGTGAGAGAGAAAACTTTTCATTTTAGAAAATGGGAAGAAAAATTTGAGAGGCCAAAAAAGGAAATGGGAAGAAAATTATGGGACGGAGAGAGTATCACACCATTCAGAGGTGAGTGGACATGCTGCAAATTGGAAAGATTAGTGTACGACTTCTTGCATGTTGAAGCAATACACACAGACTGCCACTGTTTACAGCCAGTAAAGTTGCCTTCCCAGAATCAAAGATGGAACAATGCCAGGCAAGTCTGGCACACTACTGGGCAATATGTAGTCTCCACACATAGACATGTTGTTTTCATTTCTGTTTTGTTTTATTTTACGGCATATGCAAACAAACACTCCTTGAGCTTCAGGCTTGCTAACCGCAAAGCGGCTTCGGTCGTATAAAACAACCTCGTCACACTAACTACTGAACGTTCTTTGAGTAAATGCGTGCTTATCAAACAAGGCAAGGAACGTCTTAATCTATCATGTCTCCTCCTCTAACACCCCATGCCTTGCTGCAGAATCGCTTAAGTATTAATTTGACAAAATTTACAGAGGATCTTAGGTAGTGCTCAATCTCTAATTTATGTGGTTATCATATCCAAAATACTAATTTACTTGCGGAAAAGCTGTCTTAAAAACAACAATCATTACCATTTACAACAACATTTTCCAAAAGACAAGTTTTTTTGATGATACTGTAAAATGATCACTGATTGCTTTATAATACAATTTCCTCAAAACTTGTCGGAGTCTTCTGAATGCTTTGTTTTATGCTCCTCACTACCACTTAAGCTACATTGTGGCATCATCTAGACGAGATGTGCTAAAAATTTAATGGAACTATAAATATCAGACTACAACAGACGAGTTTCTGAGCAAAATTTCATTGGTAGTCACAACCACCCACACATGTCACCTTGAAGATAAACGTGTCAACGACGAAACTTTGTGAAGGCTTTGACTCCTTCAGGCTTGCGCATTTTTTTGTTTCTGACTGATGGAGTCATGTCAATGTTTAAGTTAACTTGGGGAGCAATTGTAAGGCAGAATGATGTCGCTACAGCCTGCAGAGAACCTACCAAGTTAAGATGCCCGGTATTTTGCATTGCGATATAAAAAAGTATTGAAGTTGGCACGCCATTACTTAAACCGAAAACAATTTTGTGAAGCAAATTCAAATAGTCATAACACTTCGTATTGAATGGCTAAGCGCTCTTTATCAGCTGGATAAAGATTGCAGTTGACACAATTTAGAAACTGTTAAAGAGTTTACAGTAAGAACTGAACCAGAATTGTTAAGTGAACATAATTTTATGTCAAGTACCAAACCTGGAGATCGAGGCGTCGGACATCAAAACAATCCTTCATGGAATGCGAATTATACGCAAGTAAGTAGGCTCTATATGCATCCTTGGCGGATTTGTGGAGAAAATAGTTTTTGCTGAGTACATTCTCCTGCATTCAAATAAGCACAGTAATTCTATGAACATTTTTACCACACCCGCAACAAGATAGAGAGACACTATACAAGTAATTCTACCTGGAGAATTCTACATAATTCTGCACAATAATGTTTCTATTTTCCATAAATGAGTAATCTAGTTGTAGACGACTATTTCAATATTAAAACTAAATGAGACAAAATGGGTTCAACTGAAGAAAAGATTATTTAAAAAACAGGTGATATCTTACCAAATGAGATTGCACATTCAACAGCTTACCCATGTCGAAGTTGACCTTTTCAACAGGTACTTTTGAAACCTATGCAGTTAAACAAAGATATACAATGATCAGAAAAGATAAGTCTTAGTTTTTTGGCTTCCTTTTCCAGTTTTAGTTGCATTGTTGTGATAATTTAACATATGAATATACATAACATATTATTGAACTCATGATCATGTCTAATTAATAGTACTAATATGTTACTAAAAAGTATGTTTTGTAAATACAATAAAGTTGTTTTTTTCTTCTGGGTTTTGTAGAATTCACTATCATTAAGCTAGATTATTGCAGGCACTATGCGAGCTTCACTTTTGGGATCATTTTCACTCGAGAAAGTAGCTCTAATACCTTGAGAAACTGCAAAAATGGTTCTTCCTCGGGTATTAAAAGCAGGAGGGCATTTCCCTTTGAACCTTCCCCACGAGCTGTTCTACCAACTCTGTGAATATATTTCTAAAAGTAACAATACAAACGCCTGGTCAATTATGCTTGAAAAATGAAGTTTAAAGTACATCTTAAATGGAACATCGAAAAAAGACAGAACTACCGTGGGGTCATCTGGAGGATCAAACTGCACAATCCAGTCCTTCAACAAAACAATCGAAAATCAGACAAGGAAAAAATGTACAAGAGATGTAGAAATAGAACACTAAGATCCGCAGTTTCTGCAGAATACAAACAAGCTTGATAATTTAGTGAAAGTGCAGAACCAGATTTTTATTGATTGGAGCACATCAACAGGGGTTATAGTTAGAAATATATATTGACAAATGGCAAATAATTGTTTCCATTAAATTCAATTGTCTTTATATACTTACCACATCTGGAATATCAAGTCCCCTGGCTGCAACATCAGTACACAAAAGAATGCCCGATTCTGCTTTGCAGAAGTTCAGAAAGGTTGCAGTACGTTTCGCCTGCTTTTGTTTCCCATAAATATCGAAGCATTCTACTTTAATGTACCTAAGAAGCTCAGAGTGGAATTTGACCGATCCGCATGAAGAGAAGAAAACCATAATTTTCTTTGACTTGTTTTTCTTCAAAAACGTCAATAAGAAAAGGAATCGCTTTTCACTTGGCACAATGCAATAACCTTGCTTTAATCCCTCATTAGTGACCTACAAACCATAGCGTAAAGTCAATATTTAATTATGATTGGGGAATAGCTAATTAAAACATGTAACACGCACCTTACTCCTGCCCTCATCCACATCAACATAGACAGGAGTTGAACAGAATGACAAGTGAGCAAGCTCCACAACCTACAAGTAAAAAAATATGTCATGCTTTGGAGAGCAGATCTGGCAGAATCATTTACAATTCAGTCAAAACCAAATGTGCATCAACCACCACTTAATTGAATATTAATAAAACTACTTGCATCTATTGCTCACAGATAAACCTCGAGTGCTTTTTAAAAATCAAAATTTGTAGAGAAACTCACCTTCTTATCTTGGGTAGCCGAAAAAAGAGCGGTTTGCCTTACCTGAAAAGGAAATGAACTGACTGATCAACTAAAGATCCTAGTCTTGCATCAAATACTAACACTTATAAAAGAGAAAATGAAGGCGTTTAAGCCACGCAATGTTGATTGAAGAGAGGTCCTTCACGAAATCAGTCTTAAGTGCACCGGGAATGCACTCAGTTGATAACAAATACTCCAACATCATGATTGCGCTAACATGATCGTTAATGTCAATAGACAGTTTGGAAAAATAGAACCACAAGAGAAGTAAACTTTCTACGGGGATCATTCTATAGACTGTATAGTTAAATAAACTGGCCTAAGCTTTTTACCTTGGGCAGTATCTTAAAGATCTGCTTCATTGTTTCCTCAAAGTTTTCTTCGAGAATTCTATCAGCTTCATCAATAATCAGGCACTGCGTTATAAGACAGAGACGCATGCAAAATTATAGATTAGAAGTTAAAAACAAATAGGGGAAAAAATTAAGACAGACTAATTTCAAGTTTGAAATATTTTTTGATCATCTGACTATGCATCTATTAAGTGGAGGCCCTTTAGATATTTAGTTTCAAATGTTGCGCTTTTTTTTGAAATTAGTTTCAAATGTTGCACTTTGATTCATGATGCTTAGCATAAAACTTTCATGTATATGATTAATGAAGTATTGTTATCCCTAAGCTGTCAGTCAGCAAGAGTGCAAGACATTACCATGCCCAATACAATACCAATCAGATAGAAGTATTTGACGTATTCATATGTGAGTCTAGAGGGCCGACATCTCATTTCTCTTATTAGTTTTCTATGCATGAAACGAAAATATTATTATTCCGAAGTGGCCAAATCAATATTTGATTCATTACAATAGGATGTGAACTATTATTTTCTATTACTGAGAAAGCGTATGATTGCATCACATGACACTTTTATCTCTTACTTCAATTCAATTTCTAATTCTTAGACAAAGGCGAAACCTGTGGCAATATGGCAGACAGTCAGTACTGAACTACAACACACTTCTGCCTTGTGACTTTTACAGTATACATCTAAACTAAAAACATATTATAGAAAAAGACACTACGTATCACATACCTTGAGATTCTTGATTACGAATCCCTTCGTATACTGAAGATGATCAAGAAAGCGACCTGGAGTTGCTATCAGTAAGTTTACCCCTTTGTTTAGGAGCTCTTCCTCACTCTTTTTAGCAGATCCACCAATTACCTTACCATGAGTCAGAGAGTGGTATTGTAAGAGATCTTCCGCAATAGCGTGTGTCTGCAACATACACAAGATTATTGAAAATAGGCACATAGACAGAGTGACACATATAAAGGCACTTATTCGCAAATGAGGTGACATTCATGTTTTTTTCAAGGTGAATACAGGACACAAATAAATTATTAATTCACAGGAAAAAATGTGAGCCGAAATTTCCTAGATTCAGATCCAGAGCACAACTTTAAAACATTATAGGATTTAGAATATAGAGATTTGTAGCCAAACACATTACTTGTTTAGTTGTTCTGCATCGGGTTCCCCCTCCAAGACAAAACATGTAGAGCTAACAATAGTACAGAATTTCATAAATCCTTCTATACAATTTATACCTGTATAGCCAGTTCTCGTGTAGGGCAAATGACCACAGCACCAGTCCCACGGCCAGGGTCAAAACCGATTTTATTCAAAAGCTCAACAGCAGGCACCAAAAATGCAAGAGTCTTCCCCGAACCTGTCCTGGCAGCTCCTAAAACATCTTTACCTAACAAAAGCGGTGGTATAGCTTTCGCTTGAATCTACACCCGCAACACAAACAATTCCCATTAAAAAACATACTATAACTTCCATCTCGTACCCCTTACACGATTAAATCACAAAACACATTCCAACAGCATCAACTCTACCTGAGTCATGCACTCGAACCCCATGTCATTGATAGCATTCAAAGTCATATCAGAAAGACCTAAAGATGCAAACTTTTCAGTAGTCATAATCCCTTGACCAGTGGACTTGACTTTCTTCTTCTTCTGACTCTCACCACCACTCACTTCAACCCCTTCCACTCGTTCATTCTCAACTTTGCTCCGCTTCTCCGATGCTTCTCCACTGTCTTTCTGCTCTATCTCCTCCTCTGTTGGTGCTTTTTGCACATCTCGTTGTCTCCTTTTGCTTTTCTTCTTATGCTGCTTCGGCTCAGATGCTGACGTCACGTCGTCGCCCATACCTCAAAACTGAATTTCGATTTTGACGGATTGATCGATACGCGATTTTTAGGGTTTTAGCGAACCAGCCGCTGTTCTGAATTTTTTGTTTCGTTACCGAAAATCGGGATACCCGAATTTCTAATACCAAATATGACCCTGATTATTTTTAAGAAGTGAACAGAATAACAGAGAACTTTTCGGTAAATGGGTAGGATGAGAGGGGCAGGTTTGGGTTACATATTTTAATTATTTATACATTGGTCCCTGAAGGTAACTTAAAATTAAAAAGCTGGGTGCGTCCGCTTCTGTTTAACGCCGTTAACCTACCTAATACTACGTCGTTTTATTGCATGCCATCATCATCTTATTTCATTCATCTACCTTGGATGAAGAGCTTGTTGGGGGTCTCATCTTCTCGTCAAATTCGTCGATGCCGGCGGCGACCGTACCGGCCAAATAATCCCAATCTTTCGCCTCGGTTCGCAGCTTCCCTTACCGATTTTCTGTACGACTGAATTTCTGGATTCAATAATATGGCTTCTTCCTCAGCGCTGCTGCTTTCAAACCCTAATCTATCGTCGTCGTTCTTAGGGCAGAGACCGTAAATATCTCGACTTTTTGGTGTTTCTGTTATGTTTTTATCATTCTATATACTCCAAGTTAAGGTGTTAGAATTTGTTACTATTTTCTTTGAACTGAAAGACTGGTCTTTTTTTGTACTTTATGTTGGATGGTTTTCAGCTCTACGCAGAGAATTAGGAATAACTATGCTTCGA
Organism: Echeveria elegans; assembly: GCA_035048345.1. Lineage (NCBI taxonomy): Eukaryota > Viridiplantae > Streptophyta > Magnoliopsida > Saxifragales > Crassulaceae > Echeveria > Echeveria elegans. The sequence goes on from JAWWMW010001582.1 coordinate 161,507, forward strand.
CTAGAGGATTGATAATCAGTAGGCCGAAGTGCGCTGTTGACTCGTCATACGGAGGTACTGTTAGAGTTTTTGTCGTTGATAGTTGATGATTGATACCGAAAGTGCATTTTACATTGTTAAAGTAACTTTTGACGCTTTCATGACTTACTGAACTTTTGATTCTATATCACGATATTAGGTTTAGGTCCCTCACTCGGCTTTATACATTGGCATATGAGTGGTTGGAAGTTAAGAAATATGTATACTAAGTTTTTAAAAATGGTTAACTAGAAATATATAAGATTCATTCATGGTGCTTGAAGTGTATGAAGGCAACATCAGACGTACTACTTACATTTATGGTTACATCTTCTGCATTTCTTATAGTATCCTCTTGGATAATACCTTAATGCTCAATTTGTTTCACCATCAGGTAATGTTCAGAAGTTCCCTCGATCCAATGTTTGGGATCCATATAAACGTCTTGGAGTAAGTACTGGGGCGGCGGAGGAAGAGATTTGGAGTTCTCGCAATTTCCTTTTGCAGCAATATGCTGGTCATGAAAGCAGTGAAGAGTGTATAGAGGCAGCTTTTGAGAGAATATTGATGGATAGTTTTTGGAAGCGAAAGAAGTCTAAGATTAACTTGAAAAGCAGATTAAAAAAACAAGTTGAGGAGTCTCCTTCATGGGTGAAAAATCTGCTGAATTCTGTAGAACTACCGGCAAAAGAAGTAATTTTTCAAAGACTGTTCCTCTTTGCATTCATGGGTGGTTGGAGTATTATGAACTCTGCTGATGGTGGACCAGCATTTCAGGTTTGGCCTCGTCTTCCATATGCAGCGTGCTCTTTTTTTCAGTCACTTGCAGTTTACTTATTGAGTTTTCTTAAAATAGCTTGTCATTGTTGATTCAGTTCGATATTGTTTTTCAACGCATCAATTTTTGACCGATACTTGTAAATACAATTCATTACAGGTAGCATTGTCTCTGGGATCTTGCATATATTTCCTGAAAGAGAAAACAAAGAGTGTAGCAAGAGCATGTATTATCGGGTTAGTTTGGCGTCTGCGTACACTTTGTTGTGGAATTGTCAATGGTCATGGTACTATGTTGCTAGCTAAAACTCAAGAAACAAGTTTTCATTGTATATATTGTTCTATTTGCAGATTTGGAGCCTTGGTAGCTGGTTGGGTATGTGGTTCTTTCCTTGTTCCAATGATCCCGTCGGTTTTGCTTCGTCCTACTTGGACACTAGAGCTGCTTACTTCACTAGTGGTGTACGTGTACTTGTTTATCGCTTGTACTTTCCTCAAGTGAGCTCTTCTGATCTGTATGTTTCATGAGTTGAGGAAGTGCAGGTAGCATCTTGTGGAAGTGTTTCCTAGTTGTGTCATTAGGGAAATGGTGTCACAATCAATTGTAAACTTTCATGCATCTTCGATTACATTTCTAGGGAATGAATTGTGTTTATTTCACTATGAGCAAAGGAGGATTTCTCGGGTTATTTTATTCTCCAGGGGAAAGAATCTCTGAAACACTTCTTGGGTAATCTGAGAATGACTTTGAACTCGAATCATCTCTTGCCTTTTGTCAGGCTCGCCGAATGACTGAACATGATGAAACCTGTTTGAGACATTGATAGAAGGCACGCCAGATGCACTAATTCGTTCGATCCCAAACATAACTTCTTTCGTTGTTGGCCTGTGCCTTCCATTCAAGTTCAGACACCTCCTAACAAGGATAGCTAGTGCAGTGCCTTCATCTTTATTTCCCTTGCAACTCTTCCGTCAATTATTTCGAACAAAAAAATCATCTAAAAAAACTGAGATAAAATAAGTCGCTAAGCTTCTCTTCAGTCTGTCCTGTTCGTGACATTATCGGTCTCTCACCTGTCAAAAGCTCCGCAAGAACAACTCCAAAAATGTACACATCGCTCTTATTGGTAAACTGACTTGACTGAAAGAATTCATTTGCAATGTCATTTCCAATGAGAGCGGGAACTCGTCATCCTGATTACGGGTAAGCTGAGAAAGGGTACCATTAGAGATAAACAAGCAACAACCTAAAAGCTTAACAATATTTCTATGGTTGATCTGCGAAAGAATATTTTGGTAGTGTCAAATGAATCCTCATTTGCGGATAATTGCTGTTGCAGAAGCAGTCCTCCATTCTTTTTGGAAAAAAAAATTCTTATCGAGTTTCAGCTCCCTCATTTGTTTAATGATCTTATACATCCAGTAGCAGAAGATGACTAAGCTCACTATGCCAGAAGCTCCTCCAACTGTTCCAGCTGCTCAAATTTCAAATATCTGCTTAGGAACTTCTACATTCATATCAAATATTCATAATATTCTGACAGAATTTGAAACACTGAATACCTATAATAATCTCTCTTGTTCTATTCGGTACGCAGTGGTCCGCGCCTGTATTTTCATATTTCCCGCATCTTTCGATGCAACTGGCGCATGCTGCCATGCCAAAATATGCACTCAAAAAGAAAATAATAAGTCTGTTGTCAAACAATATCAGACACTTAATATTTCGACATTGTACGAATGGCTTAAAGTTTTCCTTACGTTGGCACTCATTTACAATATATGGGTTGCATTCGTAGATGAAGTCGCTACACTCACAACTCCGCAAATTATTGTAGATGAAGTCATAGGCCAACTGACCACACTACCATTAGTAAGTGCCGTCAAGCTCGTCACCTCCTGTAAAGTCACTGCTTGGAATTCCCCAAGTAAGGGTAACAGGTACATGAACCTGGCTCATAATCATTCATAGATTCGATGAGTAATTTATTTGAAACCGTTTATCATTTGCCAAGAAAGCTACTAGTACACACTGTCGTAGAATCTAGTCTGTAGAAGTCTTAGTTGTTGGGATTGTGGTCTGGCAACACAGTTGATTCCATATCAACCTTTAGAACACAGGGTAGCACCTGTACAAGCCGATGTGCAACCTGCTGATACGGAGTGCCACTTAAATCAGTGCTGTTCCAAGAACTCCCATCTTTACACGTCGAATAAACTTGGTTGTTCACCAACAATACATTGCCATATATAGTGAGATATTAAAGACTTCCAAGTTGAACATACGAAATAACTGTAGAGGTCTAGAACGACTGCGGGTGATCTCTATTTTTTTTTCCCTCAAATATTGATATCATTTTACCAAAACCAGAGCTAAAATTCAGGTCCAAATCAAAATGATAATGGTTTGCAAGGAATAGTTTGAGAACAAAAATTGATAATGTGTTCGGAACTCATGTACTGTTTCCATTTAAGTATTATATGCCCAATTAACTGTTGAGAAATACAATTAAAGAAATGTATCACATCGCCTACAAGAGAAAGAAATGACTAGCTTATATATAGATATGGAACCATGACTCACAAGCCTGAGCTTTTGAGTCGAGATGGAATCATATCTGTATATGAGCTGGTCGAAATCCAACATTAACTATAGACCAAAGTGTATACAAATACTTGGAGCTTTGAACAGTTGAACTTGACTACATCCTTGGCCTTCTTGATGTTCACAGATCGTGCATCTGGCCTCCTAACCGTCAGAAGAAAGTCTGTATTTGCTTAGGCATTTTTACAGACGGCCGGTAGATTTCTAAAACCCTAGTTCCGCGAGTGATCTCATAATATGAATTAAGGTAACATTTTGGACCTCCGATACCAAATGGGTAAGGTATGGTCACATTTCCACACGTATCATCACAGTTGGACTTTGCAATCGGAAAGTCGGCTGCTGGTATCATCAAGCTTACAAAAAAAATGATCAAATGAGTGTCAGCAATCTGTTGAGCACTGTCATCTTGTTTTGGCTATTGTGTAACCAGAATAATTAGCCCATTGTTGTCTAAAATGCAATCTGTGCACCCCTAGTTTCAGGGTGTGTGCTGCGAAACCCTTAACAAGAATTATTTGAAGTAATCTTGTGCGTTTATTCCCTACAATAAGAAGGCAAATATGTGAGATTAATTTATTCCCCAGTGTACATTAGCGTGCAAGAATCGTCAAAATACATTGTATGTAATCTCAAAATGATGTTGAATTTCATCTTCAATGCTCTTCGACTGGACCTTTCCCGACTAGTCACTCTTCAGCTCCAATGAGAATATGAGCTCACCAGATTTTTTTATGTTTGTTAGCAGTTGGGTCTGACAAGTCTCTCTTAGTTCATGGAATTTTTTCATTACAAAATGCAAACAGATATACGATCAATGACAACCAGCCTCATTCTTTTCGACACGTTTAGAGGAGAGGACGAAGGAAATTCAAGGATTAGGTATAAAAGAATTATGTTCCCTTTCCGTAGGAAATCGGAATTCTACTACATTGATGTGATCATGTGAACCTGTCCTAAATCTGATTTTTGACAGCCATAGGCCCCATCTTTTTGGTTTCTTTCAGGATCACGAGCCAAGTTCTGTTAACCAATGACAGCAAACAAAATCCTTAACAAAACCGTATGTTATTTTATTTCCATGTAACCAAACTTCACTTTTCCATCTCATGGATTTCTGTCAACCAATATTTTCCTTCCACCAATTACGCCTGGTGTATGCATAGTGTGTCTTGAGATGATTATCTAGAAGAGAGGAAGTTTCTTCAAAATCAGTTGAAGGGCTTTCCGTTTCCTACGGTGTCATTGGTCGAGTGCGCCGCACTTTAATGTTAGGGAGCTCCAATGCTGTTGGGAACTTTTACCAGCTTCTTAATTAGGGAGCTCCAATGACTATTGATTTACTACATCAGTGTTTTTAATATGTACCGGCTTCTTAATTAACCAAACAAAACATAGGACAAGGAAATCTGACAAACCGGTACCCACCACTGACAAATAATGTGATATCTTCAGAGCGTCTCCGGCTAAGAGTTAGAACCCAGGGTGGCAGAATGTAGGTACATTTTAAAGAATCCACGAATAATATGAACTGGACATTATTTCAGGATGGTAAATAAAAGAAAAACTCCCTGCAATTGCAGGATGGTAACATTCACTGTACATGATATGAATTGGACATTATTTCAAACTTTATAGACACCCACCCTGTGGTACAAGGGTGCGACGACCCTATGAATACATGCATCTGCCGCCTGAGCCAGTCTTATCTTTTCAGAAAAAAAATTCCACTTAACTTCATCATCAATGCTGATGAGTCTCTTCGCTCTAAATAAATTCATTTCTGCAAAACGGTGCATGCGTCTGGATAGGTTAACAACTTACATACGTGCAGTATCCCAGGTGGGGAATCTGAGCTCTATACTGGTGGGCGACAGTCATATGCTACTTGCGAGCTCATCAGCGGACTCCAAGCACTCTTCTGGATTAGCATAAAAGTAGTCCTCTTCCTTTGGTCGGTCGGGAATCACCAGTCTTTTTGTTGGATTTCCCATTCGGTTTGAATGTGATTCTTTTACAGCAGATGAGAACTCATTCCAGCTAATTGACCCATTGTTGTACTGGTCTATCAGTTGGACTAGCATTTTCCTATCCAATAGAACAGTCTTCTTGTAGCCCAGGTACCTACAACAAAAATCACCGAATCAAGATCAAATAAGCCTAATGCTTGGTTGCCCAGTCTGCTACTTAACAGGGGCTTCAATGCAGCTTATTACCTGCGGTGGCCTTCAACTACTTTAGCCATATTCCCATCATATGTAGGAACAAAAATATCACTCTCCAATGAAACAAGATAATCCAGTGCAGCCATCTGGGATGAATGGTTCTGGAAATACCTAAGATCAGAAGGTTCTAGCAGTGTCTCCTTCCTAACCTGTTTGGCGAAACACATAGTGAGCATCTAAATGGCTTATGAGTACCTGATTTATAAATGATTTAGCAGGTCTGCCTTCATTACCAGTTTAGGATAGACTGCAGCTAGACTTTCCATTCTTCTACGACCGCCGTAGATCTCTCCAGCAGCTATATATATTTGGATACTGGGATCAATATCCAGAGCTCTTAGGGTAAGTGCAGTCTCTTCAGGAGTCAATGGGCATAAACCATCTTTTCTTTTCATATCAGAATCTATGATTTTCTCTTTCCACCACGGATAAGCATATCTACCACAGAACAAAGCAACTATTATCTCAAGTATGAAAAATCCTCCAAATGCAAGTTACATGACCAAGATTAAGTTAGCTGCCTACCTCAATTTAGTCAGTTCATCAACCTCCTCAGTGCTGCATCCTTGATTACATCCAGAAAATGCCAACATATCCATTTCATACCTCAGGTGAAGCACCAGGAATGGGCCATTCTGCCTCAGAAGCCTGACAACCCTATGACCCAAATCTTCAATCTGGGGTGTGAACCTCAGAGCTTTGAAATTTACCCGGCATCGCAACTTTTGAATCTCCATTGGTTGATTATTGTTGGCAAGCCGGGCATCAGTCCTATTTAAATGCACAATTTTGTGCTTTTTTATAAGAGGTAGAATCTGTATACATTACATAAATGGTATTAGTAATATAACAAGCAAGGGAGTTTTAAAATAAATAAAAAGAAGTATCAAAATATGAGCTTTACTTGATCATGGTAATACGAAATGTCAGACCAACTTATGGGAGACATAGAGTGGTACATCCCCAGCTCAACTCTCCTCTTGACTCTGGGAGGTAGCTCTTTTAATATCCGAACCTCGTCTCTCAAAGACGTAATGAAATGGTTGACATCAAATATGTCCTGGAATTCACTGTGACAAGCCAAACAATCAGCCATTATACACAAATTATAGAACCAGTATTCCCAACAACAAGGAAGACAAGTCTTGAAATAACAGAAAACCCAAAATGTACCGAAACAAACCTGGGATCCGCCCAGAAGGAGGTCTTATCGAGTTCAGGAACCACAAGAGTAACATTTAAAGATCTCGCAATAGCCAACATATCACAAATCTGTTAAATCAAAAAGCAAAATGAGCCTTCCCTGTCGCAAACCTCCCTGTGAAACTAAATCCCAATCAAGTAATCCCAGGTAAAACTATATAAAATTCACTCACTGCAGCCCGCATTTGGTTCAGCCCTCCATTGCAAGACACCATTAGATACCCATTGTTCTTGTAAACTCCTGGCAACAACACCAAAAGACACACTAACTAATTACCCAAACACAAGTTTAAAGAACTAAAACAAGCATTAATTGTCGGCAACATCTCTAATCCAATTCCAATACCATACTCAAACAATTTCATTTTCCATAAAAGGATATCAACAAACAAACTCACTTTTTGGCGGAAGGACCGGAACATAAGAAGCTCTATAATCGAAATTCTCAGCCATTGCGGACTCCTGAGAAAAACAAGAAGGCCATCCTTTCAACACCCTAGGTCCCCAATTCTCACCCAATGCAGTTAACTGCACCACACATGTCCACAACAGAACTGTACTAGTAGCTCTAATCATCCACGTCTTCATGTTATACCTTCCTCCTTTCATCTTCTCCCCTATCACCCCGCTTTTCAACCCCATCACCCAATTCTCCGCTTTCCTCCTCTTCTCTCCAATGCTCATTATCTTCTTCTCCCCTCCCTCCACCTTGCACATCCCCCTCCCTCTTGATTAACCAAACCTTCAATCGGTCATTATCGGAAACCCTAATTAATTAATCTGGACTCTGGAGGAATCAATACATCAAACAAAAACGAAGCAAGATCTTGAAAAAAAAAAAATCAACGAAGCAACAAAATCTGCGCTAATCGAATCGAAACGACGAGAGGCGCGATGCGGAAGAGGAGCCTCCCGGCATCGGGTAGTTGAGAGGAACGAGCGAGATGTAGAGAGAAGAGGACGAAGAAGAAGAATAAGATTACGATGATGATGATGATGATGATGATGAAGATGAAGAATGAGGTGAACGATAAATGCGTGAAGCGAAGTCTGTTTCATGGTCGAGTTTAATCCCTTAACCATGGTTAGGTTAAATATAACGCGTCCAATAAATGATCGCCAGTTGTTTCCGGTCCCATCTTCTTACCACGTGTCGAACATCTAGATCCTAACATGACACGTGGCCATATCTTGTAATAGGGTGTACGGGGGTTGATTGTGTAAGGGGTGCAGTGGATCGAAGAATGGATCTGATGCGCCGACAATTTATCGGAGTTTCGTAGAATTAAAACTTTAATTTTACGTAATGTAACTAATTAAGATGATTATGATAGTTAAGGTGGGGAGATTAGTGAGAGTAATTTTGTGATTTGTGGGATGATGCGGTGTGTGTCGGTTGTGGCGTTAAAAGTGTGTTACTGCTGTAAGGGTGTGTTTGTTAGATTGAGCGGTTAGGTTGTGCGTTGTGCACCCGTGATGGCCTGTGCCCGTGGGGGTATTTTCGGTATTTGACGTTAACGGGTTTGTATTTTTGCGATTGAGAATGTCATTTTTTTGTAGGACACCAAATGCAACGTCTCTTTAGGGTGTGAGATGTCACAAAAAGGTTTAAAGAAGACAAATATGTTATCGGGTGAATATAAGGATATACTTTTAATCATTGAATTTAATAAATGGAATGTGTAAAATTATGATATTTGTATGAGAGATGAAATATTAATTAATAAAATTAGTCATTATATTTATTATTTTTATGTTATAATCTCAGTCATCGCATTTATTAAATTCAACGACTGAAATACTACTTAAAAACGATATCTCTAAAGAATTTTTCTCTACTCAATCAAGGTACGTACATGAATGAATAGTAGAGAGGTGTTATTCTCGTCTAGATGCGTTTAATTGTGAATGTAGGAGGGTCTATCTGTACTTCAAAATTTTCACTGTAGAATTCAGTTTAGCCAGTTCATTTGAATACGTACTTTCGAATAAGAAGATTATTCTTTTAAAAAAAATCAAATTTTGAGTCATCATCTGTGGTTAAGAAGTCATTAATCTTGTGACGGCGACTCCCGCCTCCAATGATTTCGGTCAAGTGTGCTTTCAAGATGTTTTCGCTGGACGTTGAATATACATTATTATGAAGGTATTATTGATTTTATTGTTACACCCCTATCATGATTATTGGTTATGCAAATATATAATTAAGAACTGGGGAATGTGATCGGATATGGGCATATTGTTTGATTTTATAGGTAAATAAGTGTATGATAAACTATTAGTTGAATTTCAACATAATATTTTTTTTTGGATCAAAGAGTACATGTCTTATAAGTTATAACATACTAGCATACCAAGTTAAGAATTGAGTAAACAAATCAAAAGTTAGAAAGTAGAGGCACCGTTTGGCGAAAGCTCTAGTCGAAATTGGTGAATTGCGGCCGTCGACATTGCCTCGCATTCCAGTCAGCCCAGCGCCACCGATTTTGTGGTTTTACGCTCATCTAGACTGCATCATCCCTATCATCCAGCCACTAATCCCATCATCCGGAGACTTGAACACTGGACCAGACACAAATGGTATCCGACAAGACTTGGCAGACCTTACGAACGTGGCTTGCTGTGAAGGCGTAGCGTTGAAATGAATAATTCCAATTCGTGTTGGATCTGTCACTATGTCCATCAGCGAAACGACGCATGGAATGGAGAGATTTATGTTGCTAGTGAGTTCGACAGCGTCGGCGGGGAAATCAATAAAGTGAAGGAGAAAGATGTCGTCGGCGTAAGTGTAAAGTAGCCTTGGTTGATGAGACGATCAGATGCGAAGGACCATATTTGTGAAAGGTAGCTCTCGGGTGGTGCTTTGCAGCCATGTGGTATTGTTTCGTGATGAGGTTTTGGAGTGCGGCTAATGCATGTTTGGAGTGATCCAATCGTGACTTTCTCGACTCTGCAGATGGTGATTGAGATTAGAAGCCTTTTGGAATGACTGGTGTCTGTTCCACGTTACCCCTCTAACGTGAAACCCAATTATAATTCTCTCCTCTTATGCCGAGCCACTCTGTGGAGAGTGAGGTTCTTAATTCTTTCCTCTTCTACGGCACGTCATATGGAGGGTGGGAGGTGTTTATTTGAGCATCTATTAGTTTGCTGTTAGATTGCTCGTATTTTTATTTTTATTTGTATTATTATTAGTTATGTTGTCTTTTGGTATATGGAAAGCGATGTTGATCGTTGATCGTCTGTTCATTTTGACACACATTGATCATTATTTCGGACTAAGTTCCCATTTTATATACCAAGCCGTATACATTGACTCCCAATCTTTTGAGAAATTGAAATAATAAAAAAAAGGTAAGGATTGAGTATGACTCGAGACACTGAGAGTGACTCCACTCTCCACTAACATCTGACTATATGATGATTTCTCAGCGCGACTCTCACAGACGGTGCATCCACCAAAACTCTACGTCATCACTGTATGACACGACGCACAGAGCAAACAAAACACAAGCACAAACACATTAACCAAACAACACTTTCTCACAATGAATGAGAAGAATAACAAACTCTTTCACATGCGTGGGTTGTGAGGATAATGTACTACTCTGTAGTGTTGAATCTTTGACATTGAGATTGCATGACAAGTGTTCAACCACATGTGATCAATATATAAAAAGATTTAATTTGAAATCAGATAAAATTATGTAACATCATTAGTTGAATGTTATCATTATGGTTATATTTTCTAAAACACTAACAATTAGCAGCAGCTCGTTGCATTATATCTGGATCCATGATGGGAATTCCTAATTAAACACTCACCGAAGTTGGAATCTTACAGACACACTAATCAGTAGTGTTATGTTCTGGTGGTGGGGCCGGTCCGACATGTATGAAACAAAAGTTCTAAACGGTTGTCATTGTAAATACCTTCTTTTGACGGAATCAGACTGCACCGTAACTTCTTTCATCTGTTTGGAATCCTTCGGCTCAAAATCTGAATTCGAGGCAAACTAGAGAATTGTAGCTCTTTGAATCATCTACAATTCTCTAGTTTACATCGAATTCAGATTCTAAGCCGAAAGCATCCAAAAAAAAGAAATAAGTGACGGTGCAGTAGTGGCTGCACCGAAATAAAACAAAACTGCACCGTCACTTATTTCTTTTTTTTGGGTTCCTTCGGCTCAGAATCTGAATTCGGCGTAAACTAGAGAATTATAGCTGATTCAAAGAGCTACAATTCTCTAGTTTGCCTCAAATTCAGATTTTGAGCCGAAAGGTCCTAAACAGATGAAAGAAGTTACGGTGCAGCCACTTGCATGGCTGCACCAGATCTGATTCCGTCTTAATTAGGGTTGGGCAGATGGTTTGACTTTGAACTATGATGTATAGATGTAGCTACCAAATTAACTTACTAATTAGAAACAATCAGTTAACTTAAATCGTCAAAATTTATTCGAATAAGCTTATACAACTTTTATTATGCTTTATTGTAGCAACACATCGTATGGTTTCTTTTCTTTCAAAAAAATTAAAGAAATTCTTGCTATAGCTTAAGAACTAAAAAAATTCCAGACCTAAGGCATGAATGCGCGGGACCTTGAACTTCCCTGGCCTGCTCTCCCCATTTGCATTCTTGCTTATTTCCATCACCACCCATCAACCATGGGCCTTCATTAGTCAAATGCCATACTTCAGCTTCTTCTCGGTACCATCCTCGTCTCAAATCTGTCATTACATTTATCAGTTACTTGACTATCATCAGATCGAATAATATTTATGATTTTGACTCTTTTTTTTATCACATTTAACCCGTTGAGACAAATCACATCAATATCGCGTTTAAGGTCCATATCGCTTGTACACTTGATGTAAAGGATTACTATGAAAGCGAATATTTATACATGACGAATAATGTCTAGTGAATTTATTACTCCTTCCCTCCTTCTTGTGTACATTTGATAGTTATCACGAAATTTAAGAAAAAATAATAGTGTGCGAAAAAAAATAATACTCCCTCCGTCCTGAAATGATCTTCCTATTTGGATTGATGGCACAGTAATTAAGGAATAATGAGAGCGTGAGAGTAAAAATAAGATAAAAATAAGTAAGAGAAAAATAAAATAGGAAAGAGAGTGTATTGTGAGAGTGAATTAATTTCCATAAAAGGAAATATGAAGAACTTTAGGGGACACTCAAATAGGAAAGTAGGAAGAACAAAAAAGGACAGATGGAGTATAAAGGTAAGTGAGTGAAAAATAAAATATGAAAGAGAGTGTTATGTGAGAGATAAAATAGAAAAGAGAATTGCCCGAAATAAAAATAGAAAGAACAAAAGGGACACTAAAAATAGAAATAGAAAGAACAAAAGAGGACAGAGGGAGTACATACTTTTTGACGTGTTACTGTTTTAGTAGCTTATATGCACGTGCATGTGTATTAAATGTAAGCATGTTTTTTATGGGAAATGTAAGCATGTTAAATAACTAACATCCAAAAAATGAAAAAAGAGAAAAGAATCAAAGAAGCAGAACGCCACCACAATCCTACGACAGATTCCAGCAGCACAAAGCTTGGTCGCGCACGCTGCAGTCGCCAATGCAGATGGAGTTTCATCAATGGGCAGCTTATTACGCCAATGCAGATGGAGTATCATCAATCGGCAGCTTATTAAGGGCATATGCACCGGTTGAAAAGGTGCTGAAAATTGGGCAAGAATTGGAGAACGTGCTTGGGCACCTGCTAGGGAACGTGCGAGGAAAGAGAAACGCTGCTGGTGGAGAGAGAACGTGCGAAAAATTGGAGAACGTGCGAAGAAGGAGAAACGCTGCTTCGTCGGTGCAGATCTTCCAGCAGCTCCCCAGCATGCAAAGTTGTCAAATACTAGTTTCTACCTTGACTCGTTTTGTATGGGTAAATTCGATACGTAGATACGATACGTAAATACGTTGATTTTACCTTACAATAGAATTATATAATAAGATGACATCGGCATATAAATAATTTCATGTTCCTAACCAGATCATAACTTTCAAAAAGATTTCACATTCAAAAATTACCAAAGTTTCAAATTCAAAACATCAAGTTCATAAAAAAAAAACTTTCGTACGAAAGGTTCACAATTCAAATTTCAAAGTATCAAAAATTAAATGTTTCATTTTCATCGCCGTCTCCATCTTCACCTTCATTCAATTCGTCTTTAGATGATAAAACATCTTCAATATTAAGACCTAAGCTCTTTTATGATGCAGGTAAATGATTACTTGAATCAATAGACGCGCTCACCAAAGTCGCATTAACTTCATCGGTTTTTTTGTAAATTCTCAACAATATCATTACCATGTTCATCATCTGCAGTTAGAAGTTCATCATCAGATTCAATATCGA
>JAWWMW010001582.1:174824-186563 GCA_035048345.1 Echeveria elegans
CCTCGTCGATTCTCAATCTCTACCGCCAGAGGAGTCCCTAGCCATGTCCGATCTCCGCACCAACCTCGGCGACGCCGCCGTCAACGCCTCCTCCAACAGTGATCCTAATCCATGCACATGGTCAACCGTTAGATGTACAAGCGGCCACGTCACTGCGATCTACATCAAAAATAGCGATCTCGCCGGTAAAACCCTACCTTCTTCACTCAGCAATCTCAAACACCTAACGGAGCTACATTTACAGAATAACGTTTTAACTGGTGATATACCGACTTTTAAGAATTTTAGTTCCCTTCAGAAATTGTATTTAAACCAGAACTATTTCACTAGTGTGCCAATTGATTGTTTTGATGGGATGATATCCCTTCAGGAGTTATATATTGACCAGAATCCGTCGCTCGCGGCATGGCAGATTCCTGATGGTTTAAGAGATGCTACAGGACTTAACATTTTCACAGCTGTTGGTGCGAACATTAATGGTAATATTCCAGGTTTCCTTGGTAAGTTACCGAGTTTGACTACGTTGAAATTGTCGTCTAATGACTTGAGTAGTGGACTGCCGGATGAATTTGCGGTATCAGGTATTCAGACACTTTGGCTCAATGGTCAGAAATCTAAGCTTAATGGAGGTATTGGTGTGTTACAGAATATGAAGGCGCTTATTGATGTGCAGTTGAATATGAATAACTTTACTGGACAGTTGCCTGATTTCACTGAATTATCTGCTTTGCAAACTTTGTCGCTGAGGGATAATCAATTCACTGGACCTGTTCCGGAGTCTTTGATTAATCTGCCGCAGCTTACTAAAGTGGCTTTGGGTAATAATTACCTACAAGGGCCCACGCCTAAGTTTGCACCAAAGGTTACAGTGGATCTTAATGGAACGAACAGCTTCTGTACTCAAACTGGTAACCAGTGCGATCCTCTTGTCAACATTTTGATATCAATTTTGAAACCATGGGGGTATCCTTTGTTTTTTGCAACTAAGTGGACTGGGAGTAGTCCTTGCTCTTCTCCGCCCTGGCTGGGAATCACTTGCAGCGGCAATGATGTCACTCGAGTTTCTTTGACTAATAAGGCTTTATCTGGTACCATCTCCTCCAACTTCTCCTTACTTACATCCTTGCAAGTCTTGAATCTTAGTAACAACAATCTGACGGGGGAAATACCTCTTGAACTTACAAGACTGACTCAGCTCAAAGAAGTTGATCTTTCCAACAATAATTTATGTGGACGGAGACCTTCTTTTCCCTCTTATGTGACTGTCAATGTGGATGGGAATCCTGATATTGGACAGGTTTGTAAATCATCTGTACCGTCCAGCAACAATGGTGAGCAATCTGCTAGTCATAGCAGCAATACCAAAGTTGTACTGCCTGTCTGCATCACCATTGCTGCATTGGCTATTGTCATCATTATCGGTATATGGTGGTGGAGAAAAAACAAACTCAAGAAATCTGAAAAAGCACAAAGTCAAAATTCATTACTCATGCATCCTTGGCCATATCTGGATGGGGGGAAGAATACGACAGCAGGGGTAAAAACTGATGGCGGTGGTTGTGGTCCCAGTAACAGCCATGTAGTGGAACTAGAGGATATGAATTTGATCATTTCTATTGAAGTTCTTAGAAAGGCGACAGACAATTTCAGTGAAGACAATATCCTAGGAAAGGGAGGCTTTGGGATTGTTTATGAAGGGGGGTTGCCTGATGGAACTAAAATTGCAGTGAAGAGAATGGAAACAGGGCATACAAGTGAAAAGGGTCTCGACGAGTTCACATCTGAGATTTCGGTGTTGACTAAGGTGCGGCACCGCCATTTGGTCTCTCTTTTGGGTTACTGTTTGGACGGGAAAGAGAGGATGTTGGTTTATGAATACCTGCCTCAGGGAACTCTTAGCAGGTTTTTATTTCATTGGAAGGAGGAAGGTTTAAAGCCTCTTGAATGGGCTAGGCGCCTTGCTATAGCTTTAGATGTTGCGCGTGGTGTCGAGTATCTACATGCTTTGGCTAATCAGACCTTCATCCATAGAGATCTTAAACCGTCAAACATTCTTTTAGGAGATAACATGCGAGCGAAGGTAGCTGATTTTGGACTGGTTAGACTAGTTCCCGATGATAAAGCTTCATTCAACACCAGGCTAGCAGGGACATTTGGGTACCTAGCACCTGAATATGCAGGTTACTGTTCGCATTTCTTATATATAGAAAGCTGTTTAGTCTTTATTTATCTTTTGCTGTTTTGCTTGGAACATGCACCAAAATGAAGAAAAAAAATTATGTCAAAGGCCTTTCTTATACGATTCTGTACACATTGTGGTTGTTAGTGGTTAATGGTCAGGTCGGTTACCTGTAAATATTAATCAATTTGGCTGTAGTGAAAGCTTTATGATACTCTGATCATATGTTTTTGATTTGATTACGATACTAAGGAGAAGAGTATTAATAATCAGGTAATGTAAAACTCTAGTTGTTCGTTGTTGATCTGTAGAATATCCGCATCAGATATTGACTTTGAATGTAACAGATTAATAATATTCTTAATGTCCTTTTATATCTTCTTAGCGGCCACTCTTTTCTTAAATAAGTTCAGTTGTTTTTCCACTAGATTATTTAACAGTTTAGATTTGCATATATCATTACTAAATGCGATTCACATGGTGTTCATGACTCAAAAGTCAAAACATATGGGGATATATTGACTCGCAACCTAGATTTTCTAGTCATCGAACAAAGTTGAATGTCTTTGATCTAAATCTGCACTGAGTGGATACTTTTCTTCTCTGGAGGAAAAATAATATTCTGTGAGGGGGTTCCTTCAGGGAATTAATTGGGCTCATCAATTGTGTATTTGTGTGTTTTTGGCAAATTGTGACCAGTATTAATTTTGTTGAATCTTGATCACTTGTTAGTCAACTAAAACGTTTCCTTGATTCTGCAGCGACTGGTCGAGTGACTACAAAAGTTGATGTGTATAGCTTTGGAGTTATTCTGATGGAAATGATCACAGGAAGAAAGGCAATTGATGAATCCAAACCAGAGGATAGCATGCATCTAGTGACCTGGTTCCGGAGGATGCACATCAGCAGAGACACATTTCCTACGGCCATCGACCCTACAATCCAAGGAGATGAGGAAACGGTTGCCAGTATCAATAAAGTTGCTGAACTTGCGGTTCATTGCACTGCAAGAGAACCCTATCAAAGACCTGACATGAATCATGCAGTGAATGTCTTACATTCTCTAGCTGAAACTTGGAAGCCATCTGAACCAGACACGGAGGATGTCGATGGAATAGATCTTGATATGAGTCTTCCAGAGGCTCTGCTTAAGTGGCAAGCTTTTGGAGGTGATAGCTACAATTCTTCTTCGTCCACTGCCCCTGGTGGTGTTGACAACACACAATCCACCATCCCTCTTTCACCACCAATGTTTACGTCTTTGAAGTCCTCTGATGGTAGATGATTTAGCAGAAACCAAGACAATGACTTGAGTGGAATAAGGTAATTTGTGCATTCATTCATCTTATGATTTAGACAGGCTATGTTTATGATAGCGTTAACGAGTTTTATACATGATGTATTGGTAATTGGTATAGTAGCTGATGACATGATTGAACCTTGACGATTGATCAAATTCGATTACGGATTTTATTCAGATAAACATGTTGAGCGAGAGTCATATTACAGCTGACACATGACTATGGAATCAGAAAATTCACCTTGTATCAAAAAAAGCAGTTGTTAAATATAAATAATCCTTGTGATTCATCATCAGTTGGTAATATTGGTTGATCTTTTATTTTGGTCCAGTGCTGAACAGATTGATAAATGATACGTAAATTGTTTTGTTTCACAGACTGTGCGCTCTAAAGATGCGCAGAAGTACTTTATGTGTACTTATGTTCAGTTTCTATGGGTTTCTTTTTTGGTGTTGTTGGGGAAGACGAGAACAAAAATAGGGAATTGCTGCAGCTGGTAATTTTCCTACAGCGCCTATTACTTAAACTTCTATCAGTTACACAAGGAACAGTCAGATGATTCTGAGCACACGATGTTACTACATCCCTACACCTCTGTTGTAGTACTCTGTTGTAGTACTAGTAGTAACATAGCTAGGCAAGGGACTGTTTCGTGAAGAGCGAAAGGGAAACTGATCAACCTGTTTCCCATTTTCATCGTAATAAATCACACCTGAAAAGTCTGGAGGCTGACACCGATCTCCCATCAAAATAGCCTTCTGCCAAACACAACATGCCGCATCATCCTCATCCTCCGATTTACCCCTTCTTTCCTCGTCGTAGTAAGTACTTGTCCGCTTAATCCTGCTGCTGACACTCAACAACAGCCTCCTAGAATCAGCAGCCTTGGCTTTGAACTTGCCTGAAACCTGGCTTACCCGTCTCTCCAGTGATGCCATCAGAGCAGCCAGGATCCTTAAAGGAACTGGTTTTTCTTGAAGATTTGGATTGGTCATTCTATGTTTCTCTCTAAGCTCTGTGTTTGTGTTGTTTTGGTTGAGCTAATTAATACATACTTGTATGGTATGAATTGTTGAGAAAACAAAGTCTGTGTATTTATATACACAAACACAACACAAGCTGAGAAAGAGAGAATGTTTGGGGTTGTGGTTGGGGTCATGTAGGTTACCGGCAACAGCTTGAGCTTCTTAGAAAAACAGTATCCATGCTTGGCTACTACTTCCACGTTGTCATTTTTAACAATTAGTGTCACTTGGCATAACCACATCTTTAGCACTAAATATTACTATATTTATTTAGTGTTTGAATTAAAGTTTACACCTCAATATTATACTAACATTAACTATTCGAATGCAAACTTGAGTGTTCAGTTCAGATGAAGAAAAATATTGTTGTGTAGATGATGTGTATTATTCCTAGTTCCTACCTGCCGTGACTACTGAGTTAGAAATTAGTTATACACATTAATGTGACAAATTGATATCATGGGGGAGCCAACACAAGACTTGTAATTGGCCAAATATTAGTTGGGAGACTGGAACACTAACACATGTTGTGAAATCATTTTACAAAAGACCCAAATCGATCTGATAATTAAATAATGACGATAGTCATAAAACACAGTAGGCAAATTGATTAATAGAAGCATATGAGCAGCAAAAAAAAAACTGATGAAATGTAGTTTGGTGGATGGTGCATTGACTTGCACCAAAGGAACAAGAAAGCATGTGGAGAAATATTCCATACCAAGTTGATGATTTGATATCCAAGAGTGTGCAAAAGGTCTAGTGGTGTTGTTTTTTGTGGGACAAATAAAGACATGGACACGGATGGGAAGGTAGTTTGGTCGATGGTGCTTTGACTTGTTCTTTGTTTATATATATTTAACACATTAGTAGATTAGGGTTTGGGTTAGCTCATTTAATAATCTCCGTCTTCATTCCACTGGTGCAGAAATGTGTGTACGACGTGGCTGTGTTGGTCTTGGTGGACTTGTTAGTTGACGCAAGTCTTTTTCCACTCGGCCGGTCATGTTGGGTTTGAAAATTGTGTACTCATTCCAACGGAACTATTTTCTTTACAAGACAAAATGAAGCTGCTTTGTTACAGAACAGACAACACGATGAATTCAAAACTGGGAGATACAGAACTCACAATTGTTGCAGCATAAGACTGACTAAATGAGTAATTTGTCAAGGTTTTCGGGTTTTAATTTTAATACGAAACTTTGGAGGAGCAGAACTTTCCTTTGGAGCTGCTGTATTCGTCAAGTTTACAGCTGCTTTTGGCACCCCGCCAGCAATTTGGCTTGATCCTTGTGTCGCTGAAGGCTGCGCTTTGTTTTGGTCTTGCTCTTGTTTGGAGGGTTCTATTTTCTCAGTCTGTTGTCCGTAAGCGGCACTAGATGCTTGTGTTTCGGACTTAGATGATTGTTTATCTCTGAAGGGCTCATTTATCTGGCCATGCAAATCACCATAACCAGAATCGTTTGACGTTGGGTTAAGTGGCGGCTTTCCGGAAGGATCATTCACTACCAAATGTGAATCTACCGAAGCAGACGGCTGAGGGGCAGAGTTGAGAGGCAATGGTATTCCCATCTCTTTCTCCTCTGCTTTTTGTTTTTTCTTTTCCTTCTTTAGTCTCTTCTTCTCCATGTATTCTGGATCATCTTTTTTCCGCTTCTTATCTTTCTTTTTCTTCTTTTTCTCATCCTCATGACCTCCTCCATGTAAGTGAGCTTTAAGTTCTGCAAGTGATTCTGCACCATCATGGTCATTCTTTGTTCTTTGGGGATTCAGACTATTGTTTTCACGGATGAAAGCTGGATTCTGGTCTGTTTCACGAGATACTAGTGAGAGTTTACTTGAATCAGCAGTGCACTGAAGCTCTTTTCCACCACCATCAAAATCACTGATAATTTTCACACTACCAATACTTGCTGACATACGGGATCCATGATCATGAATTGAGTTTGATTCCTCAAAGTTCTGGTTCCTTGTGTCCGCAGACTTGTTGAAATTGATTGCAGGTGCGTCTACAGAGTTCGAGCTAGTGGCACCCCTTTCATTTTCATTGCGCAAGCCATGGGATCTTTCACTAGTTGGCTTCTCTGCTTCATCTGCTTTACTAGATGCTGTAGAACGTTTTACCTTTATCGTCACAACAGGCATTCTCCAACCCTGACTGTTCGAAACTGTTTCGACGTCCTTCGTAATCTCAGGGACAAGAATAGCGTCATGATGGAAATTTAAGGAGTCAATGGCCCCCAGTTGAGATTTTTGTGGCGAAGTGGGATCCCCAGTATCATCAACAGCTTCTACAGCTGGCATATCGTTACCCGAGTATGCCTTTCTATCATCGTTACTCACTTGGACAATCCCCTGTTCAGTATCCATAGGTGTTGCAGGCAAGGGCCGGCCATTCTCATGTGAATGAACAGGGGGTCCAGAAAGTGCATCTAGAGATTTACTCTGTGCAGTGGCATCAGCAACCTGGTCCACGGCAGATTCCAAATTGACCATGCAAAACAGCGGATTTCGAGGAACACCAAAAAGAGTGGGGGGCCTGAAAACAGTTAAAAGAGAGTTAGATAAGGGATCAACTGTGTTTGATAGTGATTAATTTACATAATTTACAAGCACACATGCATTTAAGAGTACCACATACTGAAAGAAAAAAAGCAAATTATGTGAGGTTAATAAATGAAGGCCGAGACGTGTTAGTAATGAATAACAATATACAATACCAATTGTCACAGTACAACTAATATCACCTGAGAGCCAGAACTTGCAAAATGCAGAACAAGTTGTGACGAAGAAGAAAATTGTTAAACGCCATCCGACTCTCCAGTAAGCGTAGTAAAGCCACCAGGGTAGGACTCTTGATGTCAGCATTGGATTCTGCCTCACATCTAACATGACATATGCGCAAAGCATGTGCAGACAACTTCAACTGGCCTGAATGAGCATATAATCAAGACGGTCGGAAAATGAAGAACCAGGGTTAAACACGCAAACTATAAGGTATCTGTTTGCAGACAACATTGGCCGGCGTCCTCAGCAACATGGTATACGTTTTCAAGCCAAGATTACCTCTCAAGTACGGCTCTTCATTCAAAAATTTAATAAACAATAATAGCGCATCATCAATCCCCTTGTCATAAAACTCGAGATCAAGAAGTGCCCTGTTGGCCTCAACACGAACTTGCCAGATCATTTTGAGATCACGATACGGTTCAATAAGTTCATATACACGATCCTAAATCAAATGGAGAGAAACTTGATTGGCAAAATATTAAAGTGGTATCCGTTATGGACAAAACAAGTATCTTACAAGAGGAATAAATCCTGACAGCTTCATGGCAGTCTGCGTCAAGCTTTGGATACAGCTAACTGTAAGGATTCCGTTGTAGCTTGGCATCAGTCTGGCGCATTGGAATGAAAATTTTTTATTCAAAGGATATAGTCGATTGCAAATGTCTTAGTCTATGGCATTAAGTCAACATGGTACCTGTCAAATTGCAACAATCGATCCAAGCGCTTGAGAAGGGAAGATAACAGGATAACGCTCTGAGGAAATGAACAAACAGTACAAAAAATATATTCAAAATGTTTGGAATAATGCAAAAAACTAAAATTCTCGAAGATGCATCTGTGTGCTTCGAATAATGTGACACATCTGACGCAACTGGAGAGGAAGCCACTATCAAAGGACTAACATGTCCCCGCTATTGAATAATTAAAGTATACACACCTGCTGCCCAAATTCAAGTTGACCAACAGATTGGACTAACGCAGCCAGCCAGAACACATCAGAATAAGGATTTCCATTATTATCATTATACTGCATAAAAAAAGAAGCCTAGATAAGATCAACAATAGTGTGCAAAGATTGACAGCTGACATCTCTCACGACAATAGACATGAGATGGAGCAGAGAATGTAAGATTAAAGACCTTTTCCATGAAGGCTCAGTGCTTGGGTTCAGCAAAATAAAATAGCACTTATAAACGTTTTTTTTTTAACTTTGACCATCAAATATTTATAAATGAACACTAGACCAGTTTGCCACCAATGAATTAAACTAAAGTCAACAAACAATTTGGCAAACCAAAAGATTGCTACTATGCTCTCACTCTAGCTTGCCAATCAGATAAGAAAAGCAACTGCGTCCCATCGATGAAAACTAAGGAAGTGATTTTACCTTCAAAAGTTGCAAAATGAGATCCACAGCTTCTTTAGGACTTTTTTTATCTGATGCTCTGACCAAGGCAATGGCCTTTGGAATAGCCTGACATCCAGGCAGAATTTCAAAGAAAATAAACTTGGCAACTCAAGGTAGTTGTTTGAACGTTAAAACATACAAAAAAGGCGGATTGACCCTTATACGGCACATCATGGAGTGACTAAATATTCTAAATAAGACCAACCAATAACCATGCAAGATATTTTGAAGTTTAGGGTTGAGTCTGAGTTGAATGAAATGTAGTGAACACAGAGTTCAACTATAAGTCAACCACATGTTTTCCACACCACATTACCTCAAGGACAAAGTACTCAGCAAAATCATGGAAGTCATTTGGCCTGGAAAGAAGCACACCGTAATGTATGAATTTTGTCTATGTCACAAAAGTGGTAGCAACTACTGCATGGATCAAAATACTTACTTAGGAAGTGCAGTGGTGGAATCAAACCTCCGGCTTATGTAAAACTTAACCAAATGGTGCAGACCAGCCCAGTCTGTATCCTACTATGCAAATGTCAGGTTTAGTTTCAAACATACAAAATAGCAAGAGTGGAATGATATACATAACAAAAAATGGGTCAAACAGATCATTAGCAAATCCAAAAGATGTTACGTACTATAGAAGCTGCCCAGGACCAAAAACAAGAAAATGAGGTTGGAGATGCAAAATTAACACAACGACGGAATTACCTCAGATGCTGTAACAGCCAATGCAAACGCTGCATCTATCCTCACTCTCCAATACGCCTGCGAAAACAATGTCCCTAAGTGCTGCCACCAAAAAAGGTACTGAACCAAAAAGCATGGATAGACAACCTACTTTGGAGTCACCTAGAAAACTAGACAACGCGTTCACAACAGAGAACGAGAGCCGTGGCAATGCCTCTAATGTTGCAACGGCTTGAGCCTGAGCAACAACATCTTTATCTTTCTCAAGTTGATTGATCTGAAATTCAAAGATTGAGCAATGTCCCAGTCATGAAACAAATGTATAATCAACATAATCTCCTCCAATGAAAAACTAACCAAATGAAATCTCTATAACATGCTAAATCAATCTAAGTTAGTAATCATTATAATCTTAATCACGTAAGTTGACAGTCAAAATAAAGATATGGTCTTACAAACCATAGAGAATATCCTGTCAAACTATTGTAAGAAAAATTTGCTGACAATGATGTTCCTCAGAACTTCAATTTTTCCAAATCAACCACATGATGTTGTTTTGGAAAATAAACTATTGTAATCACAGAAGGTTCTGCTGAAACAGCACTGGATCAGGGTCTTAGGTGATCAAATCAACCACATGATGGAACATGGAAGCAACATGCAGACAACAGAGTACATACGTGACTGACAGTTGACAACTTGATACAATAACAAAAAGCTATCTAATGCATCTCATAAGCAAACATCTGTAACATAAATAATTCAAAGTCAAACCATAATGCTTTATCACATGGGTTGAGTTCTTACCCACATATGCACAGGCTGGTTGAAATAAATCTCAGCAAGATATTCCAACTCTGGGTCAGCCCTAAGCCATAACAATGGGGACTCTGCACTGAACAAAAAAAGTTCACAAGAGATCCAACTGTTATTTTCTAAACCAAAAACAAAAGAACAAATTAAACGCTGCGACTGATGTGTCACCAAAAGGAACCTTGACCGTGTGTCGTGGGCAGTAGCTATGTCCCCATTATCATCAGAACCATCAGCTTTTAAACCCTTTTTCGGTTTCTGAAAGCGTTTCGCAGCTATCTTAGAGTGGCACTGTATTTCAAGTAGCTGACATGTATCTCCAGCCATTGGAAGAATGGGATGGTCATATGTGCCGTCAAGTTCGTGAACTCTGATACTCATCATCCCAGGCCATCCATTGTCACCTTCAGAATCTAAATTACCATTTTTAACAGATGGGATACTTGAAACAGGGATAGCTGAGCATTCCCGCAATACTGCCAATTCAACTATATTTTTTCTCTTATTGTAAGAAAATCCCATCCTAATAGAGTCATCCCGCAAATGATTGATGATGTCAGAAAGATCATAAATTGTGGACGAATAAGTAGATGTGAAACTACTGTAAAAGAAAACCTTAGAACTGGACAGCCAGATGCTGATACCCATCGTGGAAAAAATTCACGGAGGAAAGGACGCTCAAGATTTCCGATTTTGTTAGCAAATTGTCGAAACTGCATTTCACAGTAGCTTATATCAAACAGTCTGAATGGAAAAACTACAGAAATACAGCCCACTCAGATATTGGATTTAATTAAAAGTCCCTATCCTTTTGAGCCCATGCAACAAAAAGCGAACAAATCATGATAGACTCTGAACCTTTTCCCCCTGACGGTAGATCATTGATTGCCAATTCAGTAAATAACTCTTCTTGGGAAGTAAGATGAATATACAGAGTATATGAATGCGCGAGTATGATGATCTCTAATGAGAATTCTATCATCATGCACAAATAATCACCTCTTTTGTGCTGAGAGTTCTATTTGGATTGCTTGCTTGCCGAGCTCTGCCAACTATTCTCTGCAATATCTGCAGATAAAAGAAATTTAAGTAAACAATGAGAAAAGCTAACAATATAAGTTCAAAATATAAATATGTCATAACTTGGATAATGGGTAACTCAAGTTCATATTTGAAAAATAGGTATTGAAACGAACACAACAGAAACTGAAATATATCTCCCCAACTAAGTTATGTATTCTTCATGTATTTTCACACATAGTTGACTCCCACCATTCTACTAGTTTATTGAACTTGTGAAACTGAATGGTGACAACTTCCATAAAGATCATCAAAATAGATGACTAGCCAAAGTAACAATAATACATTTTTCAAAAAAATAAAAAAAGAAGAAGAATTGATGCGTGGTACTAAGGGTCTGTTCTTTTGACATGAACTGAAGCTGAACTTTTAAAATTAATTAATTAATTACATTTGCATATTATTTTTAATTTTAAAAATTAGTTTTGACAATAGTGAATGCGTCTTAAGCTT
>JAWWMW010001582.1:213202-223393 GCA_035048345.1 Echeveria elegans
TATATTTTACCATTAAATCAGAGAGAATATGAGTGAAAAAGTATGGAAATAATAGACATGTTTTTCACTTATCAACCGCCTAGTTGGATTGAGGGGTCCATTCGGTCTTTGATAGTGAAGTGCATCACAATTTGGTGCATATTTTTAACTCTGGTTTCACGGGGGATCAGAGAAGATTGGCAGGATTGCCACTCAAGTTTGGGGGGTTAGGCATTCCGATTGGGAGCGAGGTGGCTTTTTCGACATCTTTGGCTTCTTTGATGCAAGCTGGGTGTTTATGGGAGATGCTTACGAGGGATTCTTTTGCTTTCTCGAGGTGCGGGTTCTTATTTGGTGAATGAAACTCGAGATTTAGTCCTACTTCGCTGGTTAGATTGGAGGATTTAAGGACGAAAGTTAAGCCACAACAGTGGCTCTCTGGTTTGGCTTCAGAAGTCATCAGGGAAGAGATTAAAAGTCGGGGAGGAGCGCGGGTTAGCATTCTAGTGAATATCGTTTCTGCTTCTGGGAGTGGTATTTGGACCACAACGATACCTACGCCTTTTTCTGGGCTTCACATGAACCCGGCGGCGTATCGTTTGGCTCTAAAATACCATACCGGACAGAATATTTTTGCATTTTCTCGAGCTTGTACGACATGTAGAGGGATGCAGACTTCGGACGCAGCTGGTGATCATGACTCCCATTGTCCGGGTTGGGGGAGGAGGATTAGAAGGCACAATGTTGTGAGAGATACGTTGTTTACTTTTCTCAGGGAAGCTAACATGAGGCCTAGGTTAGAGGTGGCTGGTCTTCTCGATAATGGGGGAGAAGCCTTCAGATATTTTAGTGCCTGCTTGAGATAACAGTAAGGATTTGTGATTGGACGTTTCCATTGTGTCTCCTTTTGTTGGGGGGTGCAATGCTAGAAGCGGGAGAGGCAGCAAAGAGAGCCGAAGACAAGAAGATTTCCAAATACGAGACTGAATGTACGGCTAATGGACTTATTTTTGAGCCTTTTATTATGGAGTCTTTAGGAGGTTTTGGAGGAAGAGCGGATCGACTCATGAGGACAATAGCGGCGAGGTGGCTGAGGCCAAGGGAATGGAACCTCTGACAGCTCTCTCTACATTACGGCATAAATTATTATTTGTCTCGCAGAAGGCATTGGCAGATGAATTTTTGCTACGCAATGATTAGATTTTTATTTTTATTTTAATTTCATTTGTAAGTGTCTTTTTGAATTATAAGAATGAATCATCATTTCAAAACTGTGAGTCTGGAATCTGGATGGAGACGGGGTCGGGATAAGGATAGCGATATCCCCACGCGCTTTGCTATCCTCGTTTTACTTTGGCTTTTGGCGTTTTCGGGTTTCGTGCGCTCATTTTTTTTATTTGAGATTCGGCGAAAGATGCACTCAACCAATCACTATATGACATGTGTTCACTTTTTTGAATTTAATAAATGTGTTGTTACGTTTTATTCCCTCTTTTCTCGCCATTGTTAGAGCCATCACAATTTTCTTATATCGTTACAAATCAAACATTTTTTTTTTGATACGAATCAAATAGATTTTTTGTCTATTCATTTAGGATTAATTTTCAGAAACAACAGTTAAATTTGATCATTTTCTTCGAATCATCATAAGTTTTAAAAAAATTCAGAAACCATCAAGTCGTTAGTTTAAAGTTTCATGAACCACAAAGTTCACTTTTTTCATCGGAGGACATGTTGTCAAATATTTATTTTTAATTTCAATTTTGAATTCATGTCGCAATGTTATTTAATGTTGTAAATCGAAACGGTGATATATGATTGCTTATTCAGAGAGGCAGGTCATCTCGCACTCACTCTTCCACCACTAGCCACCTCAAACTCATCATTCCACCGCGAATCTCCTCGCACTCACCCCTCCGTTGTGAATCCTCACACTTAACACTTAACCTAACCCACAAAGTTTTACGATTTAGGATTTGAATGAGAGAACATAGGGAAACGATGATTTTTAAAAAAAACTTAATGTGATTTTTGAAAATATTTTTAAATTTTATGTGTTTTTTTTAAAATATTTAAGGTGGTTTGACGAAAAACAAAACTTACCGGTTAACGGCGTTGCGCACGCCACGCAATGAACAGCGTTTATAAGAAAAAATGAACTTTGTGTTTCGTTAAAAAATTTGGACTAACGATGAAATGGTCAGTGTTGATTTTGGGATAAAACTAGCTTAAGTTGTCTGGTATAAACATTAGTTAAAAATTAAGTGCGAGTTGTACTGACTTGATTGCATACGATGGATAGTGATCCAAAGCTGCTACAACATTTTACAGACAACTAAAAATTATATTTGGTTTGGAAGGAATCATGCTTTGCACAAAAATTATATTCTGCCTGTTCCTTGTACTGGGATCAAAGTTGTAAGTATGGAGTTGAATTCTAAATTCCAAGTCACACCCTTGTTTAACTTGTCTCGCCAGGCTCTGAAAATGAAGTGGATAGCTCCTCCTGCTGGATGGTGCAAAGTTAATGTTGATGCTTCATGGACACATGACCATTGAGCAGCTGGCATCGCAGATTCTAGTTGCCTAGTTTTGAATAATAATAAATAATAATGTCGGAAGTGTCCTTAACGTTGAAGGTCATGCAGCTCTTTTGGGATTCAGATTAGCTGCAACTCTAAGTATCAAAAATGTGATCCTCGAGACCGATATTGTTCAGGTCTATGAAGTTCTTTCCATGCTTAAGTTTGACAACAAATATCGAATTTCATGGCTCTCGGAGTGTTTTGTAACAATGAGACTCTTCTCTGATGCTTTAATAATACGCTAGCAGACTGTTTATCGACCAAAGCTTCTCGAAACCGATAAAAAAGGTTTTTTTTTTTAACTTTTACATTGCGGTTTTCTCAAGGCATATCACACTACGCAACATAATTTCAAGGACAAACACATCCAACTAACAACAATATAAACTCCTCACAAGAATAGGTATATAACTATATATACTATTCCGATGTGTTTAATGTAAATGCTCAACCAACTGAACTACATCGCTGCTCGGCCAATCATAATTAAATACGGATCTACACAAATAAATTTTCAAAAACTTATGTCCAAGCTGCCAGTAATGTCATTGACCATTCCCACCTTCATTACAATCAATTAATTTAATCTATCGACCACGCGAAGCACAATGTAATCCTGAGTCAAAAAAAAAAAAGTCTATCGACCCACAATTTCCACCAAATTGCCGTCATCTTTCGTCTCTTTAGATTTTTATTCAAAGCCCTAAAAAATCCCAGCCGGCGAAAAAACCGATCCGCAACCCTTCCAATCCCCCAATCTCGATCTCAATCTCAAATTGACTCTCTTGATGATAATTACACTCTATAGATTGGCGCCCTGTAGTTGACTTTGTTGCCGTCATCTCGTCACCATGAGGTCATCTTCAGGTCGGATCAACATCGCGCTATGGGCGCCTAGGATTGCTGTTGATAACCGAATTCCGCTTTGGAGATACTATCGCATGGCTGATAATGTTCTTAGACAGGTTTTGATTTGCTTCTTCTTCTTGTCTGCTGCTGCCTGCTATCATGAGTTTGAATTATCCGTAATTTAGAATAGCTTGAGCTTTTTAATGGATGACAGTTTCAGTTTTGATTTTTGGATTGACTATTAGGAATAGTATAGAATGGAGCGTTGATAGGGCAGCATCTCAGCTTGTAGATGTAGTTAGTACCTTTCTTTAGAGTATTTTCTTTTACTGAATTGGGTGCTAAGTTTATACATTTCGGAATTGCTGTTCTAAGATGATCAAAATTGATAATCATTATTTATTTCTTGGCTTACCTGCAATGGTAGTAGTTTTGTTTACTAATGATTTGGTCACTGAACTCATTTTCTTGAATTCCGAACATCAATGACTGTGATCGACATATTTTAGTGACTGCAGAGCTTTTAATTTCTGCTGCTATCACGACTCCGTACCTCATTACTCTTTTTATATTCTTTTGGTGCTTTCTGCATTGTAAAACTTATTGTGGAAATTGTGTTTTAATTTGAACTTTTCTTTAGGGGGTTCTTTTAAGATGATTAAAGTGAACTTTCTTGTATACAGGCTGATATCTATCGTCAGGAAAACAATATCATCGATCTATATGTGATGCTTTTGAGATTTTCAAGGTAGACAAGCAAATTAGCAAACAGAGTCGTCTCATTGTCAAAGTTTCTAAACTCTAACATCCTGTTGCAATTTGATATATGCAGCTTAAACACTGAGACTATACCTTTTCATCGGGATTATAGGTTCAATTTACAAATTCAAAAGAATGCTTTCAAGAAGGTATTCAATTATTTGTTTCTTGCCTCTTGTAAATTCACGCGAGTGTTTCTTATTATGGAAAATAATATTTTTCTGGTTTGTTGATGTCTCTCATCTTTCTTGTAGAAATTACTTAATGCACTGGAAGAACTTGAGGAACTAAAGCCTATTGTGCGAAGAAAACTAGATGAAATGGAGAATAAACCAATCAAGGTACATATGTGGACGTCGATGATCATATTTTTATCTTCGTGGTTTCTGTTTCATAATCCAAGAATGATCTAATGAAGTAATAAGAAGCATAATCTAGCAAGGCAACACAATAATAGAAAATTCGCTTGAACTATACTTAAATATGTGGTTCCTAATGATCTTTCCATCTTACAGGTATCACCATCTGTTGTAAGACGAGTAGTACCTCCAAAGTCAAGGAATCCGAGGCCTTCAATTTCCAGACCTCCAGATGTTCAATTCCACAGTCTGTAAGTTCTGTAATAGTTATGTGCGTACATAAGTATTTACAGTATGATGTCCATAAAAAGTTCGGACCTCCATGCACTTGAACCGGTACAGAAAATTGCACGTTGATGTATTTGCAAAATCTGTGATCATTATGTGTGATAAAATATTTATTGCTTATTTGTCTCTTGTCATTGTCGAAGTAAATCAATTCTTTTTAAAGTGTTTTTCATAATCCGTAGTCTTCAATTGGAACCCAGTGAATGCTTAAGTATCAGATGAATAATTTCAATATGGATGTTATCTTTTAGGCAATACTAATATCGTGTAGTTGAATGCGTTGACATGACTTTTTTCCCACTCATTATTGTTTTGTTCATGGTGAAAATAGTACCCTTCGACCAAATGAGGAAACTCTCTCCAAGCATTCTCTATTTGGCCCCAACGGGTTTTCTCCTCAATTCCAGCCTCCCATGACCAGCATAAAGGTTTGTTGGCACTGTTCCACTTGTGTAATGCTTTTTATGTGGAACCGTATCTGAAAAAATGGTATATGATTGCAGGTCCAGTACCCTAGCAACATCGACCTCACTCCTGTAGATATCCCCAGGTTGAACTTCATTTTGTTTATTTGTTATCTCCGAGTTCCAGTTTTCTGAGCCGTCAATATTATGTATGATTTGGAAAAATTACCAAATTAAATTTAAAAAAGTTGAAGTTAATATGTCCTGCATCACATTTATGCTTCGGCCTGTCGTTATCGTTTTTTATGTTTAAGAAGTTTGATTATTGATTCAGTTCAGAGCTCTGCTGTTATACAGTTTGCAGCTGTCACAACCGCCACAAGCTATCCTAGATGACCAGGTATTGAGAAAACAAAATAGCAGCAATGAACTTGATGGTGCAAGCTTGGATTCAATCCTTCAACCAAAGGATGACCAGAAACTCTTATCTAATGAACTCGGTTCCTTGATTTCATTTGAACCAATGGATGTTCCCCCACAAACTGAAATGGTTAGACAACCTTCTCTGCCACCTGTTCTCGCAGAGGTGCATTCTCTGGCTCCACCTGTACCGCCACAAGTGACTAAGCCGCTTTGTGGAACTGATACCAACCTTGAAGAAAACCTGGTTTCTTCAGGGGCTCCTCTTGAGTTGTACATTGTAAGCATCGTACTCATAGTTCTTCTTGTGAGTTATTTAGTAAAATCAAATCATCAGTATCGCGGGACTCAAGTTTTGCTGCTGAAAACAATCTAAAATTCAAATCACATCTGCTTTGTTTCTTACAAAGAAATTTCTCCTGTGCTTGTGTCTTATGTAGTCGACCGCTTTAATGGAGAATTTTATGAGGATGGCCAAAACAAACACCGATAAGAATTTGGAAACATGTGGAATCCTTGCTGGGTCTTTAGTAAGTATCAAGTATATTTTTGTTATACTCTGTTTCTGTGTTCTATATAGTATATACATTAGTATTTATTTTCTTTATTGAGAAATCTGTTGATTGATAATTGCTAACACGTGTACATTTTCTCTATCAGAAAAACAGAAAGTTCTATGTAACAACCCTTATCATCCCAAAACAAGAGTCAACATCCGATTCTGTAAGACCTCTTTTGTTTTTTTTACTTTGAGATCTCGCATTGTTTGTATTCAACTTGTGTTTAATTTAGTACTACTAATTTTGTGTTTTACATGGTCAGTGCCAGGCTACTAATGAAGAAGAAATATTTGAGGTTCAAGATAAACGATCTCTTTTCCCCCTTGGTTGGATTCACGTAAGTATTTTTAGTTTTTTTTGCACACTTCTTAACATTATCTATTTTTTTGCCAACTGATAATCATTTCATCTTCTTTTGTAGATAGCCATCCATTAAGAATTAGATGTTGCTATAAAAAAAATTCAGTTCAGCGGGCAATTTTTCTTCTAATAATCTAACGTCTTAATTTCTTGTTGTTCTGCTATTGTTGTGACAAAAACTATCAGACCCATCCAACGCAGTCTTGTTTCATGTCCTCCATCGACGTCCACACCCATTATTCATATCAGGTATATTCATATAAGGCGTCTAACAGAGGCTCACTCTATCATGTAATGACATCAACCAAATCAATGATTTTTGTTATGCAGATTATGTTGCCAGAATCTGTGGCCATAGTGATGGCTCCAAGAGATAGCTCAAGGTTAGAATTGAGGATACATCATTCAATCCTACCTACCGTGTTTGTGTCTGCTAACTAAAGAGAGTTGATACCTTTGGCGCAGAAAACATGGAATTTTCAGGTTGACAACCCCAGGAGGAATGTCAGTCATACGAGGCTGTGATAGACGTGGTTTCCACTCACATGAGTCACCATCTGACGGAGGGCCAATCTACCAGCAATGTGCAGATGTTTATATGGACCCTAATCTAAAACTAGAAGTAATTGATCTCCGCTGACTGGCCTCAGAACATTTTGATCCTCAAAGTCAGTTGATAATACAATGCCTACTTCATTGTTGACGGCAAAGACGCCATGCCATGGCGTGCTCTATATCTGTGTAAAAAAAATACAGACATCAATTCCATACCTAGAGAATCTGTGGAATGTTGTTGGTCGAGAAATTCAAAAAAAAAAAAAAACCATCACAAGAGGTCCGTTGCGCTTACGGCCATACCGTGATTTTATCATCTCGTCTCACGAGAATTTAAACTAGCCGTTACATCGACATCAATTTCAAATGCCCTTCTCTCAATCTCAATCCTTTAACATACCAACACCTCTCCCTCTGCCCTGTAAGCTCAATTCGCTCTCTCGCTCTACTCCTCCGTGCCCGCATATACTCTCCGTAGCCAATTACAATTACAATTACATCTGCTGTTCCCATGATTCGCTACACATCCATTCCGCTCAATTTCGAATTCCGATAATCTCTAATCACATTTATTTTTTTCCTACGTTGCTGTTAATCTTGAAGGATCCGCGATTCAATTCTGTTAGTGTTGGACAAATGACGGTAGCCTCGGCCTCAGCGCCAAGCAAGCCGGCGTCCAAGATGGAAAGAACGACGCCAGGTTGAACTAGTAAAGCTACGAAAGAGGAGAAGATAGTAGTGACTGTGAGACTAAGGCCATTGAGTATGTATCTTGGGAATGTATTGATGATCATACAATTGTTTATAAGCCAGCAACTACACCATCGCTCGACTCAACAAGCATCCTTTACTTTCGGTAACCCTTCCGCTTTCCATTCCATTCACTGTATATCCTGCTGTATTTTTAGTTACATTTGGTTGTGTGTAACAGTGGTGTTGATCTCCGCCTAGACTTCACCGAGAAGCTAAGGAAGAGAGGTTCTGGCTGGCAAGGATGACGGAGCAGAATGTCAATCGATGCAGGCGAGAAGTGCTTGGAGAGTTTCAGACGAAGGGGAGAGATTGGGGAAGAAGATATGTTTGAAATTGCAGTTATGCTCTTACACGCGGGGATTCCCCTATTTAAGGGCTCACTACATTAGACCGGAATGATTTAGCTAATTGACTCGGACTGATTTAGCTAATTGAAATTAAGCAGGACACAACATATTTGAAACTGCTTGGCGGGAAACTGAAAGTGAGCAGCTGAGCAAAGCAACGAAGAGCTGTAACATTGTGCTAATTACTGAAGTAATTATTTTGTAGATCAAGTATTTGGTCCTTCGTCAATGACGGAAGTTTGTGTACGAGCAAGGGGGTGAAGAATGTGGCTCTTTCTGCCCTAATGTGAATTAATGGTGAGTCGTGCTTAGATCGAGTAAAAGTTTGTTTTGTTTATTTTGAATGATTTCTGATGTTCTTTTTTTCTGCAGCCACAATATTTGCGTATGGGCAAACGAGTAGTTGGCAAGACTTACAGAATGAGAGGAATTACCGAAAAGGCTGTTAATGATATTATACAAACACATTGTGAATGTGAGTTTATCAGAAGATTCAGCTGTTCATTTGTTATTTAGGGAGTTAGAACTTTGGGTTGATGAATAATTCCGCAGCTTTTTTTACAGACACCTGAAAGAGATTTTAGAATAAAGATTTCTGGGCTGGAAATCTACAATGAGAATGTGCGTGATTTGTTGAACTCTGAATCATGTCGCAACCTCAAGCTTCTAGATGACCCTGAAGTAATGTTGTATTTTATTTTGACTAATTTTTCATGCTGCGATGAGTAGGATTGGCTTCATGCGACTTTTTTTTGCAGAAAGGAACTGTGGTGGAGAAATTGGTAGAAGAAACAGCAAGCAATGATCAACATCTGCGCCAATTGATCAGCATCTGAGAATGTTGTTTTCCTCTTTTACGTGTCAGCATCTTCCTGATGTCAGCAATAAGATGAGAGTTTTTTTCTTCTAATTTGATCGGATCCTCAACTTGCGAAAATTAATTTGATCGGATCCTCAACTTGAGAAAATTAAAACATGAGTGTTTTATTTCTTCTAATTCGCTGAAGAATATAGTTTGATTGACAATCCAGACAATTGAAAGTACCCTACGCGAGAGTTCTGGTTGTGTAAAGTCATTTGTTGCAAGCTTGGTAAGATGTGAATCAAATTGTTATCATGGATCCTTTACGCCCCGTTTTGGTTGCAGAGAAAAAGGTGAGGAAAGGAAAAAATAAAGAAAAACGATTTTCTGTAAGGAAAATTTGATCCCAATTTGCCTATTTTTTGCATTTTTTCCCTCTTACAACCAAACACATAATTTCAAATTCACTCAAAATTTCCTTTCCTCTTCTTTTTCTTCGCAACCAAACGGAGCTTTAAGGCTTACAAATATCTGATAAGCAATAACAATATTTTTTCTTCAGAATTTCGTTGATCTGGCTGGAAGCGAGCGAGCATCACAAACACATACTGATGGTGCAAGGCTAAGAGAAGGTTGCCATACTAATCTCAGCCTGATGACCCTCACAACTGTCATCAGAAAACTCAGGTCAGCATTTACAGAAATTTCCCTGCAGTTTCGTGATACTCGCATTCCATGAAATGTTCATATTACCGCCATTATTTTTATCTCGTAGTCTTTTAGTTAACCGACATACACTTTTTTTTACTCAAAAAAACTTAATTATACATCTTTTGGTTGTAGTGTTGGGAAAAGAAGTGGACATATACCCTATAGAGACTCCAAGCTCACTCGCTTGGTGGAAATGCTCGTACTGCCATTATTTGTACTCTGAGCCCTGCCTCTAGCCATGTCGAGCAATCAAGGAATACGCTCTTCTTTGCTACCAGAGCAAAGGAAGTGACAAACAATGCTCAAGTGAACATGGTATGTACTTTCTCTGAAGTAGTACCATTGTCCAAAGCTTTAGCATTTGGTTGCGGGGAAAAAGGTGAATGATAGGATCGGGGTTAGTTGTAAAACTAGTCTAGAAACTGTGAGGAACCTAGACTACGTTCGCAGGTTCTTGTAC
>JAWWMW010001582.1:268941-287723 GCA_035048345.1 Echeveria elegans
TTAAGACTTATTCATTATTGTTAAAACTATTTTTAAAATAAAAATAATAATCAAATGTAATTTATTAATTATTTTTAAATTTTCTGTTCAGTTTCAGTTCAACTCAAAAGAACGGACCCTAAGTCTGTGAATGGTTTATTATTACCCATTCAACGTAGGTGATGGTACTTGGATCGTATTAATGTAGTTCTTCGTTTGAGTATCATCCACATCTTAGAGAATTTTTGATCTATCATGTCCAGTATAGTCAATAATATAATCTGGTATAATATTTAAATTGGTTGTCCTTTGGATAACATTTTGCTTGACACCATAAACACCGTATGTTGGTTTTATTGATGTTGAATCCTACTATTGTACTTAAGTGACTTCATGATTCATTTTGCAGATACTGTTTACTGGGTTTTTCCACAAAGAGTATGCACATCTAGCAAACTCCAATATACTTTGTGTGTGTGGTGATGTATCTGTTTCTGCTGAAGTTATTCAATTTGGCGTCTTTCGCTGCTTTATATCACCACATAAACCTGGATTCGTGAATATTTATTTGAGTCTAGATGGTCTAAAGCCAATAAGCCAGGTTCTGACGTTTGAGTACCGTTCTTCAATACCTCCTGCACCACTAGTGTCCTCTGAGCACACATACAACTGGAAAGAATTCCAAATGAAGATCAGGCTTGCTCATTTACTATCTTCGAAATCGAAAAGCTTGGACATCCTATCATCCAAGTTATCCCAGAATTCTGTTAAAGAAGCCAAAAAATTTGCTACGAAGACCACCCACATCACAAACAGATGGGCTTACCTCATTGAGTCAGTTGAAGACAAAAAAATTTCACTTCCAGAGGCACAGGATGACCTGCTTGAGCTAGCCTTGAGGAATAGGCTCCGAGACTGGTTATTAGAAAGCATAATTCAGGGCAATAAAACTGCTGATCTTGACGGTGAAGGTTTGGGAGTTCTCCACATGTGTTCCATTTTGGATTATACATGGGCTGTGTATGTATACTCAAAGTCAGGTTTATCTTTGGATTTCCGAGACAAAAATGGATGGACAGCACTACATTGGGCTGCATATCACGGCAGGTATGTAATCTTGTTGATCTTTAAAATGTGTAGCCTAGCCAGCCCTCGTTCAAATAAAATTTCACATGCACAACCTTAAGTTTTCTTTTTGTTGTCCTGTATTTGGTATGGCAAAAATGTTTTGGAATTCACAGTTAGTGACTCAAATGTTTTGGTCGCAACTATTAACCTAATGGTATCCCTCTACTGCATGTTGTCTTTTTATCACGGAGACCGTCTTGTGTAGAATACCATAACTGGATGATAAATTCAAACACTATACTAATACCTAAAAAGAAAATTTGATATGCTGGAAACCTTTGTGCTGCTGACTGTATGGAAAGTGTCCGCGGGTGGAAAATTTCCTTTGCCATTTGGATTTGGTGAAGAGTAGAATTAGTATATCGCCTATGGTTGAAGATCCTTATAGCTACATCCTGAAACAAAGACTGAATAACATTCTCACTTTAGTCATCCTTCTTTAACAGTCATTAGGACTTCTCGAGCTGTTGGTTTGAAAATATTAGGTATCTAGCGCAGTCATGGAAACTCTCAACTAGGAAGCAAAATCTTGGAAGTTAAGTTGTTTAAGCCTGTGACAGAACACATTGGACTGCTTGTTTGATCTAGATCTCTAATTACCTAAGTTGCACGACTGAAACATCATTGGTACCTCTGCTTGTATCATTGCATACTCTGGTATTAGTGACTCTTTGTGTATCATTCTGGTAGTCATGGCACCAAGTTTTAGTTGGTACAATTTGTAATCCTTGTAATATTTTCATTCGCTGCAGGGAGAAAATGACTGCAGCTCTCTTATCTGCTGGGGCCAAACCAAACTTAGTTACTGATCCTACCTTGGAAAACCCAGGTGGCTGCACTCCGGCTGATCTAGCATCTAAACAAGGATATGAAGGCTTAGCAGCATATCTAGCGGAAAAGGGTTTGGTTGAGCATTTTAATGATATGTCAATTGCTGGAAATGTCTGTGGTTCATTCCAAACATACACAAGTGATCCGACAGACATAAGCACCCTAAATGAAGAGTATTATCTGAAGGAATCACTGGCAGCATACCGAACAGCAGCTGATGCAGCAGCCCGTTTACAAACTGCCATGAGAGAGCATGCTCTTAAGGTTAAAGCCAAAGCAGTAGAAGTTGCCAATCCAGAGGATGAGGCAAAGGCTATTGTAGCGGCCATGAAAATTCAACATGCGTTTCGGAATTATGACACAAAGAAAAAGATAGTTGCTGTTGGCAGAATTCAGCAGAGATTCCGAACGTGGAAGATTCGAAAAGATTTCCTTCAAAAGCGACGTCAAACTATTAAGATTCAGGTGAGTTTCTTATTTACTCTGCTGATTGCTTAAGTAATGATGCTCGGTTGTTAGGTTTAAGTTCCAATAATAATATAAATCTTACTTCTTAGCATGGCTTAAATCATCCAGCATTCGTTCAATACCTGATTGTGTGTTAGAAATTTAATTTGAGCCTCTGACCGGAAGAGTAATCCCTTGCTTTGCATATATCCCATTGCAGGCTGCTTTCAGAGGCTACCAGGTACGAAGGCAGTACCACAAAATATTGTGGTCTGTTGGGGTTCTTGAAAAAGCAGTTATACGTTGGCGGTTGAAGAGAAAAGGCTTACGAGGCCTTCAAATAGGCACTGGTATTATGGAGGGACAAGAACTGAACAGACAGGAAGATTATTTTGAGACGGGCCTTAAGCAGGCTGAAGAACGTGTTGAGAGATCAGTGATCAAGGTTCAAGCAATGTTCCGCTCAAAGCAGGCTCAGGAAGAATACATACGAATGAAATTATCCCACAATCAAGCAAAGGTGATGATGCATTCATGCATTTTTCTCTCTTAATCTTTCCGTGCTTTATTTGTACTCGCGGCTTTTATATCGAAATGGAGACTAACATGAATTTTGCTCTCTGTGATGCTACCAAATGGTTCAGCTTGAATATGAACAAGAATCCATGGTCCCATAAATGTATATTAGAGACAGCTGAACTCGAGCAAAATATCACCTGCCGCGCCCAGAGTGGCATCAGTTCAATAATTTATGCTGGTGTTTGTACTACTAATATTATTGAATTGGTCCAGAGATGCATTCAGCAAGATGGCTTACTATTTTATTCGGCCACACCCACCGCCTCTTAGTTTCATCACCTGCGAGCTGTTGGGATACTCTGATTGTACATTAAGCTAGTGGTAGAGTCACTCACTCCATTCGTGTATGTATGCATATTGACATAACATGTCTAGTGTAAGTTTAAAATGAGGCTCTTCAGCGTACATCATGTTTGTCCCTTTTTTTGTATCCCAAAAGATCTCCTTTTTAGGGTTATTTGCATTTAATCCCCTGTCAAATTTTGATATTTTGTGTAAAATTTGAGCTGAAGTTATAGATGTAGTTTTAGGCAATATATTATACAAGTGATAAATGTAATGTATATATATATAACTAGCGTACCGCCCGTCGTTCCGACGGGGTGCCTCATTCCGAATGTGCAATCAAACAGGTCAAATACGGGCGGAACTCGATCGATCAATTTTTGGGCCCGTGTGGTCCGTGTAATTTAAAACTTTTAATTTTTAATTTTAATAGGTCGGGTTGTACCCGTGTGTTATGTGGAGCCCGTGTGTTTCTTTAAAATTTAAACGGGCCCGTGTAGTCTGTGTAAATATGAAATTTTAATTTTTAATGGGCCGGGCTGGGCTCGTGTGGTTAAAATCCGATCAAATGGAATTTTTAATTTTTAATGGGCCGGGATGGGCCCGTGTGGTCTGTGTAAATTTAAATGAGCTCGTGTGCTCTGTGTAATTTTAAACTATTAATTTTTAATAGGTCGGACTGGACCCGTGTGGTTTGTGTAAGAATAAATTAAAAAAACTTTAATCTAGGGGCAAAACAGACAGTTCATATTTGAGCCTTCGATCACTTTATTCTATTATATATATAGATAGATTACAATCCACCACCACACATATAGTGATGGAATTTTTTCGTCGCTAAATCATGTATTTTTGTCGCTGAATCAATTATGGAATAAGACAAAATAAAAATATGATAAAATAAAAATAAGACAAAATATGAAAATGCTCATTTAAAATTTAAAAAATATTCAAAAACAAACATTTTGAAATCAGTTTAAATTTAAAAATTAAATATTAAAATTAACATCACTCATTTATAATTAAAATTAAAAATTCATAATAGGATCATGATCATATAGTCAAATAGATGTTTTTGATTTTGCTCATATCTTTAATTTTTTAAGTTTAAATTTACACAGACCTCACGCGTTCAGACCACAAGCATCTATTCCACATTCTCGTCGGGACGACGGGACAGCACTAGTTTGACATATTATACATGTGATTTTTTCGTAAATAACCCTTACGTATATTCTCGTTGTTTTTTTTTTTTTTTTTTGCAGTCTTATTTGAAGGAAATGGATTAAAGCAAAAAGTAAAAAAGAAGTCGCAGGTGGGCTTGTGCCGTAATTAACGACCGGGCCAGTGGAAGCCCAATTCAGTCGCTTCTAGGGTTTGCTTTCTTCTATACTAACCATACGCTGCAAACGATCATTATCATCGTCTTCTCCAGCAAGTCCGCCGCTCGTCTCCGCTCCAGATTTCCGGTAAGCCGCCGCAGCATTTTACACTCTGCATTTCCACACCCAATCGATTCATTCTCAATTACTATTTTTGATACATGTCTGATTGTGTTGATATTCGTTGTATACAGATATGGCCAAGTCAAAGAATCACACCGCTCACAACCAGTCTCACAAGGCTCACAGGAACGGAATCAAGAAGCCTAGGAACCACCGCAATGCTTCCACCAAGGGGGTAACTGCTTGATACTCATTCACTTTCTCTTAATCTTAATGTTGAATTTCTTTATATGTTTTTTGAATTTATGCTTTGGTTTGTAGATGGATCCTAAGTTTTTGAGGAACCAGAGGTATGCTAGGAAGCATAACAACAACAAGAGTGCCGAAGGATCCGCTTCTGAGGAATAGATGCTGTGCGTCAATGTTACAGCTTTATCTTTCTGCTCATTGATGTTTTTTTGTTAAACTATGTTGTTGAAAACATTCTCTAGTAATCTTTTTGCTATCTTTTTGAATCTTATCTTTCTGATTCTTGTTTCACTTGTTCTACTGTTAATTTATTGCATAACAATTTTCAGTGTTGTCTGGTTGTTGGTCCCAAGTTTCTGTTAGTTACTTAGTGACTGTGTCCCTATCGTATCTTGATCAGGAATCCAGGATCTATGCAGCGTATTGTTTTTCCCTTCCAAATTGTTGGTTTTCTCTCGGCTGTGTTTGTACAGCCAGATGCTACTTGAGTGTAATACAGTTTGTGTTATTTTGGACTGCATTGCTATTTGGGGCGTTTGAGTTAATCCTTTGATGCAGCCGCAACAGTCATGGATCTCCATCATCTTTACTGGGCTGGAACCTCAGTAAATCATATTTTACATTTTGGCTGTGTGCATACATTGTGAGTTTTGAACTGGATAGCTAGGGGGCTAGTGCATACTAAAATAGTGTTAACTGCGCAGAGGCATATTTGTTTACTCAGCAGGTGATACTCATCAGCCTTGCGAGGGCTGTGACTCATGATCATATTTGTTTTAGTTGTTGCGACCGACTACGTATTGGATCCACAAGACAACTAGGATATGTGCTTCTCACTTGCAAACCTCGTGAATTGTTTTCCAAAAGGAAGCTGTTTTCCAGCCAGATTTGTGTTTCCTGCATATTCATACATATTATAGAGAACAGTACAGTGGTTAGTGGTCCTTCCCGCACCTATGTCGCTGATGATCTACTGACGCTTTTGTCACTTGGTTTTCGCTCCTCATTGCTCTATAAATGGCTTTGAATACGAGCAATAATTTTCATTGCTGGATTAAGACTTCATCCTCTTGTACAAAACCATAATTTTGAACGAGTCAAAATGATTTTTTCGAATAAATAATAAAT
Organism: Echeveria elegans; assembly: GCA_035048345.1. NCBI lineage: Eukaryota > Viridiplantae > Streptophyta > Magnoliopsida > Saxifragales > Crassulaceae > Echeveria > Echeveria elegans. The sequence goes on from JAWWMW010001582.1 coordinate 275,013, forward strand.
ATATTTAGAAAAGGTAGTTAGAATAAATTTATAGGACAAAATATATCAGATCAAATACAAATTTGCTAATGGGGTGGTGACTTATTGGTTAGAGAATAAGTCATGGCTCCTCAAAGTCATGAGTTTCAATTATGACTCTACCATTTTGTCTATTTCTCCGTCATGAAGATTTTTTCATTTTTTTCATTTCATGGAGATTCAGTTTCTTCCATTCCCCCTTCCTGGAGGTTTTTTCATTTTCTCCACTTATAAAGGTTCATTCATTCCTCCATAAAGGCTTGTTCTTGCTTAAGAAGCTTGCTATGTCGGTTTAGGTGGTTGTGTGAGCATCGTTCCATATTGATTTTAAAGACTTGATTTCAGATATGGTCAAAAATCATATGTGACTTCCATTTTGATTGTATTAAAATACATTAAATTATATGTGTATAATCTTGTACGTACATTGTACCCTAAATTTAAAAAGCTTTGGACACAAATCTAGTATTATTAATTTTGATTAAACTGATAATGTGATTTTGGTAATTGATTCCAAGGCAATATCTATTATATAATAGAGTACAATTCATGGTCAAATAGATATTTTCTAAAATGTCTCTGCCTTCTATCACTTATTACGAATCATGTCATCAATCCCGTATTTGACCGTACTGACTGTGTATTTGACCGGGTAGATTTCACATTCGGGACGACAGATGAGCGTATTTGACCGTATTTTACTATTTTACAAATTATTGAGCACATTATTTACAGGATATGATTATATATTCTTTCAATTAATGTAAAGAGTGCGATGTGTAGCTTGTTCCCGCCGCATTTCCATCGGGATGACGGACAACCCGCTAATAAAAAACATAATTACCCTAAATACATTATTCTGCAAGTCTAATATCTATTATATAAAATAATACAATCCATGGTCAATAATGGTTTGCCAAAAATGCCCTTCCCCTCCCTCATTAATTATTTATCATGTCATCCATTCATTATTTGACTGTAATTTGATCAAGTTTTAATCGTACAAACCATATCATCTCAACCCATTAAAAATTAAAAAATTAATTTAAATAGACCACACAGGTTCGTTTAAATTTTCTCAGACCACACGGGTCCGTTCAAATTTTCAGAGAACACACGAACCCATCCCGGACCATTAAAAATTAAAATTTAAATTACACAGATCACACGGGCTCAAAAATTGATCGATCGAGTCACACTCATATTTGACCGGTTTGATTATGCATTCGGAATGATGCATCCCCGTCGGAACGACGGACGATACGCTAGTATTATATAATACTCGTAAAATACATTCATCATCCTTCATGTCTCATCTTTCGTCAAACAAACTCAGAGGCACCGATCATTAAACATTAAGAATTAAAAATAAAAAGTGGCACGAGAAAAATTCGAGAGATTTCGCGAGACAAAAAAAAAACTCTTTTCATCTCTCGCCCAATCGGAGAGAAACTGAAACCTAGAGAGAGAGAGAGCAAGTGGAGAGGAGTCGGGGGCGCCAGCGTAGTTTCTCTTCGATTCGACGAAACAAAGCCACTTGTGTTCATTCACTTCGATAACATATCCAATGGCTTTTTATTTCTTCGGTTCGAAATCGTAAGCCCTAATTTCCTCAATTGTATCGTTTGCTTGTTATCGACTTGTTTGTGCTTTCTTAAGTCGATTAGCGCGATGGGCGCGCAGGAGAAGCCACCTGCCGCTACTAGTTCGATGCAGGTTTGTTATTTATTTACTTTTCTCTTCTGTTTTGCCCTAGAATTGAATTCATTTTTGTTAGTTAGTCTGATATGGAAATTTTGGGATATGCCAAGAATTGTCAGGCTTACTGCTTGATTTAGTATTTTTAGTTACGCTGATATGGAAATTTTGGATATTCAAATTTGTAGGAGTAGCTTAATTGAAATCCAAAGACTTAGTCAGCAAATAAAACAGCAAGTTATCAACTATATGAAATCATAGACAAAGCTGATGAAGGGAATTAAGAGATCAAACTGCACCTTTTGTAGTCTGAGAAGTAAATTATGACTCTGTTACAGTATTGCTGAGCAAAAGGTCCTATCTTTGTTACAGGGAGTTATTTCATACTAAATAGGTTGCTCTTTGTAGCTTCATTCGTATGAGAAGTTCGAGAGGTGTATTGCGTTGTAGTTTTTTTTTGGTCGACAACATGGAAAAATGTGTCCTTCGCGAATTGGTTTTGATCAAATATGTTTAGAAATTGCTTCTGCTACCTTGAATCAGTTCCGTGGAGTCAGCTAGGTGTTTGTTGTATTTAATCTCATTAATAGTTCCAGTTTAGGCATATGGAGTTATAGGTTTGATATACATAGCAAGATATTTTATCTCATTAATAGTTCCAGTCCAGGCATATGGAGTTATAGGTTTGGTATACATAGCAAGACATTTTATCTTGACATTTTATGAACTGCAGCGTGTAAAGCTGTATCGCCTGAATGATGATGGTAAATGGGATGATCAAGGGACTGGGCATGTGACACTTGACTATGTGGAGGTTGTTTTTTCATACATTTTGTGTTTCGTTCTAGTTTGCATTTTCAGTTCTATTTTTATTTATTAAAAGCAGTGCAGTTGTGATGTTTACTTTTCTGAAAGTTAATTGTTACGCAGCACTCGGAAGACCTGGGTCTAATCGTTTTTGATGAAGAAGATCACGAAACACTACTTGTCCATCGCATAAGAGCGGAGGATATCTATCGAAAGCAAGAAGGTTTTCTGCTGTGAACTAGACACAACTTTTTTATCGCTTTTGGATACTTTATATCTGTTAAAGTGTAATGCATATATTTGAATATACATTTGGTGTTTATCTTTATAGATACAATAATATCGTGGCGAGAGACAACGCAATTGTCAAATGAAATGGCGCTTAGTTTTCAAGAGGCCTCAGGCTGTTCATTCATATGGTTGGTTCAAAGTTTTTAATTAATATGCTTATTGTATTGATTCTTACATTTGGGGTACACATTGCAGGGATCACATTGGTAATGTACAAAGGAATCTGCAATTTACTTCAATAAATAGTAAGTAAAACTGTGTGATTGTGCTTTCATAAGTATTTTTTGTGATATTGAAGATTGTTTCTCATATCCTCTGCCCTTACTCCTTAGACGATGCTATTCTCTTGAGTTTAAACTATTAGATGATGTTGTTTTTTCTCAATTCGCAACTTATACATGTTGTGTCATGAAATTTAGTGCTACCAGTTTTTCTTGTTTCTAGTGTGTCGCCTCAGTCAAACACCTGGCATGATTTTGTTGTAAGCTTTACGAATAACATTAAACATCATAGATGCATGCAAATTATGCAATTGTGACTGCATTTTGAGTCACTATTATCCTAGAGTTCACCAATCATTGACAAATCGATGCAAGTCTATTTGGCTCTGGAGCTTTCATAAAGATGCAATGAAGACGAAAAAATAATAGTCAGAGACTTCATTTTGGATCTAGTTTCCAGTTCAATTCGCTTTAAACAACGAGAATGGGATGATGTGGCTTAGCAACTGAGAAGAAAGAGTAATGGACACCCTTTTTGTGAGTGTTCATTATATTATGATGTTAAATCATTCGAACTAAAGTTTGAAGAATCATATATGGGCTTCCACCTCAATGATCAGTTTTCATGATGGTAATCTAGTGTCACTGGTTTCTTTGCCTCCATGATAACTATGGTTTTAGGAACACCTCTTCTGTTGTGAATATGCTAATGTATGCTGCAGAATGATATTATAGTTGTCAATTGTAACCATCTTCTAACGTCCAAGATGGTAGCCACTCGTTGCTGCTTTTTTTGATGTTAATTGCATACACATTTTACTCTTACTCCTTCCTTTATGCAGCGGAGTCCTTTCATAGCATCAATAGCGAGCTACAGGAGTTGCCAGCAGTGGAGCTTTCGACGCTACCTCTAATAGCGAAGGTTATCATATATTCTGCCCTTACTTTTACTAGTGTGTTTTTGTTCGCTTGCGCCCCCCTTATCTAGGACAAACTATCTATTCATTATTTGTTCGCGGTTCTTTTCAGTTTCAAATATCCTTTTCAAAGTTACTTATCCACATTTTTAATGCTGCACGCAGAGTAACAATTAGTGAAGCAAGTTGCACATTCTGTCATTTGTGTATCATGAAAACACTTGATTTTGAATGTCTGCTAACACAATAAAGAGTGCACTGCTTTACCCTATACGCAATCGAATATATCAGTTATTAAGATAGTTTCTTTCAGACATTTGCCGGAAGTGGAATCGCTGATCAGATGCGTTTGACCGAGTTGATACAGAATAAAGTAAGTTTAAAATATTGAAGCATGTCTTTACTGTGCTTTATATTGTTGGATGGCCAGTTTATATCGTGTTAGTTTTGCCAATACATCTTGAATTTAACTTGCGTACACACGTCCAATCTTGAGCTTATGCCTTCTTTTCCCATTTTCTTCTTCGTTTCATTTTGTTTATATTGTAAGATTCGCAAGACGAAAGACACTCAATTACTTCCACTTTTGCAGCAAGAGTTCCTACCAAAGCTTATAGATCTTTTTAAAATGTGCGAAGACTTGGAGAACATTGATGCTCTGCACATGATACATGAAATTGTGAAAGGCATAAGTTAGTATTTTGCTTCTTTTCATATCACTTCTTCCCTCATTGTGATTTACTTTGTAAGCACTCATACCAATACAAGTGAACACTGGTATTCCGTCAGACGTCAGACGTTTGAATGATGAAATTAACTTTTACCACTTATTTTAGATATGAATTTTTGTTTTACTGTGGTCAGTAGAAACTATATAACTTATTTTTCGTTCTATGTGCAGTAAATCTCAACAGTCCGCAGATATTTGAGAAGATATTCAGTGATGAGTTCTTCATGGATATTATTGGTTCTCTTGAGTGTACGTCATCTTCTGCTGTCGTTGACATTTATCATCTGTTCTTTCGCACATTAATCATTCATTTGATATTGATTTTGGAGTTAGAGTTCGTGTTTGCCATATTCTGGATGTTTGGTTTAAAATAATCTAATCCCTCATGTTGTTACGATCTAAATATATTAATATTACATTGTTGAAACTTTTTGGTCTATAAAAGACAGGTTTTTAGAGGCCTATGATAAAATATCGTAGTTAACCTTGTATTGAAGCTATTTAGCTTGATCATAGCAACTTGTGAACCATTTTTGTGTGAGATTATATATGTCGTTTATTCTGCTACATTAATATGATGCTGAGTTTTAATTCAGTGACATCTTACTGATGAATGATTCCAACAATTCGATTTCAGATGACCCCGCAAATCCAAAGATGCATAATCATCGAACCTTTTTGAAGGATCATGTCGTTTTTAAGGAGGTAATAAAATAAAAATAGTACGAGCCTTTCCACCATCAAAATGCTGAGATAGCATCATAGCATTGAGCGTAATTTGTAGTGTTTAAAAGTTCAGAGTCATCCTCTTGTTTAGGATTGCAACTCCAGTTGTGCTTCCCAAAGTTTTTTACCTATTATTTACAGGTGTGTTTTCTTTTATGTCGTGATTATTAATAAATTCTGCACTGAGCAGGCCATACCCATTAAAGATCCAATTGTCTTATCAAAGATACACCAGACATACAGAGTTGGTTACTTGAAGGTTGAATACGATGGCTAGCCTTGCTTTTACACTACTGCTTTACTTCCCTGCTGAAATCTTATTTCGATGTCTCTAGGATTTCATTTTTCCCAGAGCACTAGATGATGCTACCGTTGCGAATCTCAACTCCATTATACATTCAAATAATTCCCTTGTAAGATTCGTGACTCTTACTTATTTGAACAATTTTCATTTATGAGTTTTTTTACAATCCAGCTGATTCTTGTACCAGGTAGTGTCCTTGTTGAAGGATGATAACGCCTTCATTCAGGAACTTTTTGCAAGGTTGAAATCATCTTCAGTTTCCATGGAATCAAAGAAAAATATGGTAAACTAGACGAAAAGGAGTTTATATGTGATCTTAGTCAATGTAGTTATGTACTAGCTCAATATTTTGACAGCTAGGTCTTGACGCTGATTACTGCCTGATTATTTCTTGTCATCTTTTCTCTTTATTGTGTTTAATGTCATTATCAGAGATGTTCCCTGTATTATGAGTGAGGGATATCGTCATCCTGACAATGTTTCATTTATCGACTTTAAAAAAGGAGTTTCCCTAGCAATCACTTTTTGGCAACTCCCTGTTGACATGAAACTGAAGCTATATTATATTTCTGGTATCTGTTGTATTTCCGCTTTTGAACTTACCGTCTTAAGCTCGAACAGGTTTTTTTCTTATACGAGTTCTGCAGCTTAAGCAAAAGCTTACCCATGGTTCAGCAGATTCGTTTGTTTAGGTAAGAGATTTGATTCTTCAATGGTGTTTATAAACACCTTGCTAATACGTGTTATATGCATTTTCTATGGTATTCTGAAGTCTGAACATTCTTGTTAATGGTTGTAGAGATCTAATTACTGAAGGTGTTTATGATATCGTCTCTGATGCATTGCGAAGTACAGACAAGCGGCTTATGCTCACCGGGTAAAGACATCGCTCCCATACTTTAGGTTATTGCCTTTTGTTCCTTTTACATGTAACCGGAACATGTTTCTAATGAACATTATCTGATTCATGCAGGACAGATATCCTCATTCTTTTCTTGAATCAGGATGCTGGTCTTCTTCGTAATTATGTTATGCAGCCAGAAGGAAGTCATCTTATTGGACTCCTTGTGCGTACTACCTAACTATTTTCCCATGAGATTCCTTTTTTCTTTCTTTTCGTTTAGTCATTTAATTAAGTCATTTCGATAAAAGTATACCATCCAGTGCCTGTACCATGTGTAGAACCCAATGCCCCTGTCTGCATGATTTTCTGTTTTTTGCCTTGCGGTGTATGGCAAACGAAGCTAAAATTTTCTCTAAGAGATGATATCATGTCCATAGGCTCTACAAGAGTTGTGATTAAGGAAGTAATTGCTGAATAACAACCTCCCAAACCTATATCAACGGTCATACTTAAATGAAGAGGGAAAAAACAAATTAAGCTCTGTCGGGTTACAAGAAAAGCACTTTAGTGTTTGAATTTTATGGTTTAGTACTTGTATCGGTACTGGTTCTTTCAATTTTTAGTATGCTAAACAGCCTCATATTAATCAGTTCTGTGTGATGTTTCTTTCGATACTCGGATTAAATGGATCTGTTCATATGGTTGATACAATTAAATGAGAAATCGAATAAACTTTTTTATAAGCTAGCTAGCTGTATTTAAATAGTAGTAAGGTTTATGTTGATCCCTATGTTCACTCAGGTCAATGGCCTGGTGACTGATTTTGGAGATGACATGCACTGTCAGTTCCTTGAAATACTTCGCAGTTTACTGGATCCTTATGCCTTGACAGGTCCCCAGGTGGGTAACTTTTATACGTCCTTTCGAATGCGTCTCCCTTGTTTTTATTCATAATTATGTTGATGGTTTACTGTATGCTACATTAATTTGAACATAAATATCTGGTCATCTGTGTTTTGTTTCCTATGGGGTTTTAGCAATCATGGTGTGAGTTGGAATTTGGATGCTTTGTATTACCTGTCAAATTATGCTGGCTTTGAGGTTTTTGTGCTTTGTATTCAGTCCTGATGCTTAGATGTGCTTATAAACTTTTGTATGCTCTTATTCTTGGATGGGTGTCGGGGTTTTTGTCCGTGGGTTGGGTTTTGTGTGCTTGGACTTTTTGATTTATTTGAATATTGTTTGTGTACATCTCCGTGCGTTGCTTTAGTCTTCAATCTGTGTGTGACTGCAACATGCGTAAAACGATTGAGATGTATCTTTGTGAAAGGGTCATAAAGGTCTCTTACATCTACATGTCATGTTTATCTGCCCAAAAGCTTATGCTCAACGTAAAGAGTTCTCATAATCTCGTATCTGTACTATCTTCTTGCAGCGAGATGTTATCACTGAGGTTTTCTACGAAAAGCATTTAAGTCAGATGATAAATGTTATTGTTTCATCGTGCCCTGTGCAAGGAAGTGCTCAGTCAATCAGCCACTCTTCTGTCTCTGATGAGCATGTTGAACATAGCGTCAGAAAACCAGAAATACTGTCCAATGTGTGCGAACTACTTTGTTTCTGTGTTCTTCACCATCCTTATAGAATAAAGTAAGTTTTCCAGTTTTTTTTGGTACTCTCTTATTACAGTTTCATTACTTTTATTGATCTGATTTGTACCGACTTCAGGAACAACTTTCTTCTGAATAATGCTGTAGAGAAAGTCTTGTATCTTACGCGAAGGAGAGAAAAATATTTGGTTGTTGCTGCTGTTCGATTTGTTCGAACGATTCTATCACGTCATGTGAGTTTCCCTCTCTGCCCTATTTCGAAGAATATTCATGTTTTATGTGCATTTCTATTTGTTCGCTGGAAATATATTGTATCTATGGCTCTATGCTTTACAGGTTTGTTGATTTATAGTTTCAAACCAAAGAAATTCTAACAATGCTAAAATTTTGTATATGGGAACAAAGACAGTAGTGTTTTGCAGTATCAGTCAACTGGATCTCAAAACAAGGATTGTTGATATGATGCAGCACTCTCTTAGCATCCAGTTCAGTTAATTAGTGTTTCACAGTCCTCAAGTATCTAACTTTCCAAATGCACACTCATATTGAGCCAACATTTATCGTTTCATGAAGTCAGTGGCTTGCACCAGCAGTATATCCATTTTGATAGCATAAACATTTGAATAGTGTTTTTGGAAACATCGATCCAAATTGTTTTGTAGGTCTCCCCATCAGTATGAAAAAATCAGTTTAATAATTCTCGGATAATTTCAGGATGAGAATATGGTTTCTCATTTTGTCAAGCACAACACGCTAAAACCTATTGTAGAAGCCTTCATTGCTAATGGAAACCGCTATAATTTGCTCAACTCCGCAGTCTTGGATCTTTTCGAGTACATTCACAAGGTAGTTAATTTCTTCTATATGTTTCCATCTCATGATGAACTTTTGAGAGCTTGACCAGATGACCATGCTTCATTTGGTGTAGGAAAACTTGAAGCCACTAATCGAGTATCTGGTAGACTCATTTTGGGATGAATTGGTCAAGTTTGAGCATTTTGCATCCGTGCACTCTTTGAAACTTAAATATGACCAGGTAATTCTCGGTCTTTGATGTGGAGAAAGTGTACTATTGATGAATTATGAAAAGTTTTTTGTGGCAGTTGTTAGAGAATGTAGAAACGATAGATGATGGTAACACTTTGGACACCAGAAAAAGAGTCGATGAGCGTGCTCTGGAGAAGGAAGAAGAGGAGTATTTCAATGAGGATAGGTTCGATATCTGAGACTAATAAATCTCCATATATCTGTTTTGTAATACATGGATTAGTTTAATCTGGTGAACTCCCTTAAAAAAAATAGTGATGAAGAAGATACAGCAAATGCGCAAACACCAAACCCTCAGAAGGCACAGACCCGCCCATCTTTACTTAAAGGAGTACCTGTGACATCCCCATCGATAAGGTAGCCAATGTTTTGTTAAGCATTGCATCGAGATAGTAATATTTTTATGGGTCTTTTTAAGTGTTTTATTTCTTGGTGCATGGTCTGGGTATTTACGGATCTCCTGCTACTGTTTTAGCATAAAGTCTGCGGGGCTGGTTGATTATGACGATGATGATGATGAAGATTACAGACCACCGCCTAAGAAACAGCCAGAGAATACTGAAGCTGATGATAACATAGTTGAATCTATTAGACTTAAAAGGAAGCTGCTCTCAACAGAAAAAGATTTTGTGCTTGCGAAGAAACAGAGATTAGGAAAGAACATGAAACCAAAAGATGGTGTATTTGCTGCTCTGTGTTCCACGTTAAGCCATGCGGTATTACCCAGCAAGAAAACTGCAAACCCGGTCCAGATCGTTCTCAAAAGTGAGAAGAAGGATGGAAAACCAAAGGAGGAAATCGAACTTGGAGAGGAGGAATCAGCCAACGGTATATCCTCCCCGGAAAATAACAACAAAGTCTTGTCAATAGAAACCGCCAATGAAGAAGAGTCGTCAGCTTCAAAAGATGTTTCATTCAACATGTGTAATAGCCATGAGAACGGTGAGGCTGGTGAGGATCAACAAATTGGTGGAGACGACCATGCCTTGATGTCACCTAGAACTTCTCCAGACATGGTGATAAATGGATCGTAAGTAGTTATTGCATAGAAACCCTTATTAAACTCGCCTATTGATGCAACCTACCTGGCCAGTGAGAAGCTTGGTGTAGCGAGCATACTCAAGTTCATGCAGCCGACACTGCAAAGTATTTCCAAGAAAGAAGAATGATTACATCAAGTTATTCATCAAGGAGTTCTGGACTTCTGGGTTTCCTAAAAGACTGAACAGGCATTCCTGTTTTCATCTTTTTCGTTCTACATATTCATATGTTTCGGCATGGTCTTAGTTTATAAAATTTGAGTATATTTATTTAGCAGTTTGTGCTTATGCCGTCCAGCAGTATGTTCATGTTCGATTTTGTTGGGTTGCATAGTGATGGAAAGTAGAGGCAGTCGACGTCGACAGGATGTGATGAGTATTAGGTTAACATGTGTCTGGTTATATGGGAAGAATCTCTCATGTACATTTCTTTCATAATAATCAAGCATTTCTGTTCTCTTCAGTTTCCCAAGTCTTCTAGAACTCTCATTTTAGTGTCTGAAAAAAGTGATCTCCAAAAATGTTCTGAGCTGAAATATATCGTTTAGAAAAGTGATCCACAGAAACAGGACTCCAGTCTTGAACCATATAACAATCACACTAACATTGCTTAAAACGTCATACATGTTACATGAAGAACCCAACACAAAGAACACAACAATGACACACTCACCTGTAACTTCTTCATTCAAAACTTCACCAATGTCGAAATGGCAAGACAATTACTAGCCATATGCGTCAGCTTCCCGTCGAAGTCAGCCATAGGTGATGTTTCGCCCCAGTCATCTTCATACGCGCAGTAGTCATCCAACGCCGCGCTAAGATTTATATTCACCGTCGCAATGTCCTTAGTCTTTATAGCATTTTCAGCATCCTGCAAATTCTCCAATGCATCTACATAATACTCATCAATGTCCGTAAATCGCGCTTTTATCTTTGCGAAAACCGGAGATGCTGACAGTGTCTTCGCTGTGGCTCTAGCTAATTGCGTGTACTGCACGCAAGCCTTGATCACCATTTCAAGCATAGCTACTGTATCATGCCTTCCATCAACAAAATGTGAAACTGTTGATTCACAAAGTTCCGGGTAATCAGTAGCTTTGCAGAATTTTACAATGTCCGGATCGGTTACCGTGGCTTTAGGAATGTTTAGAATTGGAGAGTTTGGGTCTATTTTGCCTACAAATTGCTTTAACATTTCTCCAAACATGTTCTTGTTGGATTCTGCATCTCCATCAGGTGAGTCCACGGCCCCTGAGACCGATGCAGAGCCTGAAACAGAACCTGATGCGGATTGAGATGACTTTTGCTCCTTTTCCTTCTCTGTTTCCTTTTCTTCTTTTGAAGAAGAATATGATGATGCTGGAGAAGGTGACGATTGTTCCGCATTGGAACTTCCGGAGGAAACCTGTTTGTTAGCAGGAGTTGGGTACTTAAAGTTCCGCTTCACGCATTTCGATTCCACTTGAGCAAAACGGGAAATCACATGAAGTGCAATGAAGAAAACGAGGCAGAACTTCAAGGCTTGCTTAGAATTTTCCATCTTGTCGATTTTCGGAAAATGTACCCCCTTTTTTTTTCCCTTCTTCTTTCTGTAGGGGAAGTGAATGAGCTCAGATGTCTATTTATCAGACAACATGAGACATTTGCAGCCACAGTTGGGCTACTTATTAGGACTGGCCATCCGCAAAACCTGGGAAATTTGGTTGTCTGAAAACAAAATTTCAGTTCAGTTTTCGGACAAATTATGTCCATCTTTTCTAATGTTGGCTTGTGTTTGAATCTGTAACTTTTGACTGTGTAAATGGGTTCAAAATTGGAATTCCTGTTGAAATTTGGTTCCATTTTTTTTTTTCTAAATTTAAACTCTCATCAAACTCTTGAATTTGCATTCTGATTCTTATTAGGCTCGATAACACTCGTTTCGAAGGTCCTAAAGCAGTCTTCGTCCGTGGTAATATATTTTTCGTGTACTTTGATTCGGCCTGTTCAAATATATATCGATATATGACAGTTGATCATAATTCATATGAAGTTACATAAATAGTTTCCACAAGTGTAAAAGATGTCACAGTTTTACAAAAGGGACAGAAATGAAGAAAATGGCAGATGGAGGAGGCCTTTTAGGAATTTGAAACAGGCAGAAGCCTGGCTTTATTTCTTCAAACTACTGAGCGGAGGATGTGGATGTTTCGCCTGACCGGACAAGTCGCATTGCTCACCAAATAGTTGCTTACACTGCCTAGTATAGCCCTGCAACATTACAGACAAGGTTGAACGTTGTAGATCATTTGTTCCGACTTGACTCGAAGCAACATTAGTTCAAAAATGCTCAGTAACAGATTTATGTAACTTGTAACATAGCTGAACAGAATGACTAGATTTGAAACTGAATGTTCAACAGAATCAAAAGAATAGACCTTAAGTGACGATTCGACTCGAATGACAAAAATTAATT